>JAVQJD010048233.1:0-24918 GCA_036023655.1 Nannoperca australis | reverse complement strand
GCACTTGTGATTCATCACCAGCCCTTACAAGTTTGATGAGACATCTTGTTTTCAATCATGGTTCTATGCACTTTATGTAAAGCTCTTATTTGGAAGTCGCTTTGGATAAAAGCGTCTGCTAAATGCCTAAATGTAATGTAAGCCATAAAATATTATAATTTTCTTTTTTTTAATTCACTGATTTGGTAGTAAAGATGAAAAAACAGGTGTCAAATACAAATGCACCATGGGAAAGTTGCATACAATTCATCAACATTCTTGAGTTACCTGTGGGTTTCTGGTGCATTGGAATATTGATTTACAGCAGGGCATTCAAGACATAGTAGTATGTGTGTGTTTATGTAAGTGTGTGTGTGAGCCAAAACAGTCTTCATTAGGCGGAGAACTGCCATACAACAATCAGCCATTAATTAAGTGTCAGAAGCATTTAACGGTCGGACACGCTGGCGGCCGATTCCCATGCCAGGCACTAATAGCAGCTACAATCTGCCAGAGTTGAAGCTCTGCTTACCCGGACGTGCCAGACAGCCCACATTTTACAAGAAAATTAGTAAATACATTCAGTAAAATTACAGCTCATAATAGCTGGGCTTCCATTTAACATTAACTAAGTTCAGGCTCTTGAAACCCATTCTAATAGGAAGCACTTGTTCCTGGCTTCTTCAGCTTACAGTATATCTGCCTGTCACTGTTTCTCCCTGGCGCAAAAGCTGCACCACGTGAACAAAAACATCCATTATACTGTGCACAAAGGAACCCATTGTTGCCAGGGGCAGTTTTTTGATTTGTGTAGCAACTACATACGACCTGCAGTCTTTATGACAAAATTAGAAAGGCATTCTGCTGTTGTGAGGGCAGGTGTGTAATTAACAGTCCCACAAGAATTGCAAGGGTGGCTATTGTGTCCAAAAATTACTAAATTAGCTTTGGCTTTTCTGAAAAACTGCACTTTGCAATCAATTACAGCAACTCCAGGAACATTTCAAGTTCAAAAGTTTTACTGAAGCTGGTGTTTTATAGATAAGCAATAACATGCAGCAAAAGCTCAGAAAAATAAGAATGGCGTCAGGTTTAAATATGCTTATGGAAGAAATTACAAAGCAAATACTGTCTTGCTGGAAAGCTTAATAGGTGTTTTGCAAGATTCCACTGTTGAATGAAAAATCTATAGGGAGTTGATGAAAATACTTCACAAGGCTTGGCTTTTGCCTTGTTTAAAGTAGGGAAATACAGGATCATGGACCTGGTTAGTCACTGAGGACATGCAAATGCACACAGGAAAACACACAGATTGGTTTGCAGAAAGTCCAGGTGAGGATTTCACCCATATGGTGTCATAGAAATAACAGCAGTGAGTCACTACTTGTGGGAGAGCAGACGCCAATAAACAAAAACGTAATCTTAATACGCCTTGCAAACACACAAAAACTGGACTGTGGCCAAGTCTATAGGCATCTACATGGTCCTAATCTCTTACAGTTCTAATCTTTATCGAACTCTTCCATGGTTGACATTTACTGTCCATATTAAGGATTTGGTGCTGCTATGGCAACTGCACAAGTCCAGTGACAGACTCATGGTGTCTGAAAATACTACATTTTTGCTCTGCCATTGATTGGCTTATACTTCACACTGAAACAAATAGGCCTTCTCCATAGGAGTTACATATATGCATTCGATACACATAAATACAAATGCCTTGTAGATCAGTAAGTGAACTAACAAACTCAAAGGCCAAATTATATTTACAATAATTTTAAACCTGTGACTAGTTTTGCAATCATCATAAGTGAGTCTAAGGTAAATTTTGTATTCTACAGTTAACATACTTTTGGTAATCCCTGGGAAAAGACAATCTCTTAATCTACGCAGGAAACTAAACTTTTATTTCTGAAAAAAAGAACACATCAGATGGCAGGGTAAACAGGGTGTGTGTGAGCAATACTCAAAACAAAGGGGCTATTATACCCGACATGGTTTTTGTTGATTACCAAGTTGCAGTTATTAAAAGACGCATATACCTGCAGTGAGAGTGAGTGTTTTCATTTGTGTTCTGTTTTATCAGAGAAAAGTGCTTCCTGAGAGGTGTATAGAGCTCTTACATGATCAGCTGAAAGGCAGCAAAATTAAGAATAAAGCATTTATTTTTGGATTAATTTTATAACAATGCTGATATAAACAGTACTTTGTGTATCCCTTTTAGACTCAGCATAATTAGAGGTTGAGTTGTCATAACAGCACATAAAAATGCATATTCAATGTTATTATTCTTATTATTATTATTATTATTATTATTATTACTACTACTACTGTTTTCATCAGTGGAAACCTTCAAGCCGAAGGGAAAAAACAAACCTCAGCTTGAAAATCTTGCTACAATGTGTGAAAAAGAGACATAAAGAGGAAGAAAGAAAAAGTCATTAGCATGCAAACATAGTGGCTTCAGCCTCCTTGTTTTCACAGCTGAGGAAAGACTGCTGTGCATGCGTACATAAGCGCACTCACACTCACACACACACACACACACACACAAAGTGCATTCATAAGCTGCACAGCCCAGAGAGCAGTCAAGGTAGTTAGACCAGAAAGAAGTACAGTCAGCAGACGGAAGTGTTTGGACTGTAAAAGATACCAAAGCTTGTCGGAGATGCCTTCTGAACATATTCACTCTATTATAAACAATATTCCACAGCATCTGTAGCATTTTAACATGCTCCATGCCTAATGCAGCTGCCGGCAGCTTGAAACCATGTTGACATTTAAAGTGACCGTGGCCTTCTCCTGTGCCTGACCTTCTGCTGGAGCACACTCACACACCAAACACCATATTCAGGTAATTTATTTACCATGAATACTGTACCGGACTGAGGAAAACTACATTAAAAAGGTAACATGGTACACTTCTTTTGATTTATTCATGTTTTGTGCTATGTTTTGAGTCACAGCTCAGTACTAAACAGTAATAAAGCAATGTTTAAATTGCCTGTAAATTATTCAAATTTAATTTTGATTTAAGTCTAATCTCAATTATTCTCTATTCAAACCATTAAACCTAACATCAGCAAGCCCTCGTGAGGTATTTAAGGCAAATTGAAGCTAGATGACACATAAGGCCATCAGAGAGGCCACTCTGAGTAGCATAGGTTTCTGTATAAAAGAAAAGCCACAAAATATACTAAATGCATGAAATGTAACCCATCACAAAATTAACCCAATGGATGTATGAGACCTTTAGCTTTGTCTTTTACTCTGCCATGAGTGTAAGATGAGTTTAGACAGGCATTGTGCAGAGAAGTCACGTGATCTTCTAAACTTTCTTGCTGGGTTCTCAAAAGCTTCAGTGCATTTTAGATGAAACATCATTGCCACGTTATTTTATTGTCACTAGAAATCATTTTATCTTTGAAGTTGAATCTTTCAGTTTTATGTCTTCTATCCTCATATAAAATGTATAGTTTAAATCATTAATATTTTCCATTGTGGATACTGTAATGTAACTTTGAAAAGTAAATAATTAGATTTCAGACAGAGAAAGGTTTATTGGTTATAGGATTTCATGGTAACAATACTCCAACAGGTAGATGGTTGAATGCGAGTAAAACCCTGTATAATAATTTTTAAATATTGAGACCGAAATTCTATATTAGTCCAAACTTGCAATTATAACATTACACAACCTATCATTAGGTGTTTTGGATTCATCCATGTTAAAGTAACTTCATCTTCAGTACAGCTGCATTTGAGTGGAACCTGTTCTTATTTTGACGTAACAATAACTTCTGTTAACATCTGTTTGTTAAACCTCTAAAAGCACCAATCTCATAAACTAATGCACTGAGAGAGCATGAGCTCCATGAAAGCTGGAGACAGGACAATGAAGTACTGGCCATATTCTTGAAGCAAACAGGAACACGCGTGTGCACATAATTTAAAACAATAAAAGAGTAATTTTCTGCTCGCCTGATAACCTTACCATGGTCATTTGTTTACATGTGTAACAGGCATGTTCTTTGTGTGTGTTTTTGTTATTTGCCGTCTTCTTGTACAATGATTATTTCATGCTGGAGGCTATTTGTCACATTTAATCACAAAGTGGACTGTGGTGTTTGTAACCAAATGACAATTTTTAAAAAGCAGACTGCATTGCTAATATTGGGAGAAGGCAATATACGAAAATAGAGAAAAGACAGGGATGTAATACGGCTGCCGAGTGATGCTGAATATGCAATCAAAATCATTCAAACAATCAATGTAAATTGCTCTTTGGCAAACAATTTCTTTTGTCTATTTTCCTAATCAAAGCCAATTTTACCAGAGCGAGCAGCAACAACATCCAAGTAAAGTATCTCTTAGGTGCTCAGCAGGTTAGAAAAGCCCCTCAACCCCTCCCTTTAAATTATAGACAAGCACACAAACAGGGCCATAATATACCCCTGAGTAAAAAGTGTATTGGTCCCTGTGGAGGGAAAATAGGACATTAGGATTGCAGGATTTGATCCAGGTCTATAGTCTTTGTTCGCCTCTGTCATCACACATTTATTTGGCCAAGTCCCCGAGTTAGAGGGACGAGCCTCATTTTTCAATTAGGCACTAGACTCACTCATGCTTCACTGCTTTCTCATCACCCTCATCTACTCTGCCCCCACCTTCCTCTCCCTCATGCTAATCAGAAGGGGAGGGGGGGGTCGAGAAGAGGCGATAGAGACACTATTGTAGATCAGCTCTGATGGCTGCAGGAGAAAGCTGTGTTGCTGGAAGGACTCCCTCTGCTGCTCCTTTAGTCACTTTCAAAAAAATTTGATTACCTATGGTGACTTATTGTTACCCCAAGCCCTTCATATAACTATTGATTGATTTACAGTTTATTTTGATTTTCCTTTTTGAAGCACCCCTCTTCATAATGCAGCACTTCCAATACGCTGTTCTAATTAATTTATAATTCCCCAAGTAATGAATTTAAAGTCGGAGATATAAATACAAGCAAGACTAGTTTTAAAAATGTACACTAAATTACTTCATGAAATATTGTGTGTCTATTTTTTCCCCTTTCTGACACCTGCAGTGACTTAATGCTGAGGAGGCAGACTGCTTGAGTCGTGCAGCAGGGCTGGCTGGGTTTTTTTTCTTCATCTGACCCAGTTGGGAGGCACATTGAATATTCAACTAAGACACAGAGAAACTTGGCGACACATGACTGAATAATCATCACGGTACTTTGATATTCAAGAGAGAGCGATAACATTAGGGAGGTGGCAACAAAATGTGCGAGCCATGGAGTTTGAGATTTGAGGTAGTGGAGAGAAAGGAAAGAAGGGAAATAAGGAAGGAGAGAAGATGGAAAGAAAACAGGCAATGTTGGAGTGCAAGGAATGCAGTAAGACATGAAGAGATAAGAGTTCTCTTCTATTCCCAGAAGATACTTTCAGAAGCTCAGCAAATGTTCCTAATTCCCTTTGCCTCCGATAGCCTCCTTCGCTATAGTGACAGATTAAACATGAAAAAAGACTTTGCAGAGAGATGGAGAAGAGAAAGAGGAGAAGAATAAGACAGAAAAAAAGGAGTCTGGTGGTTGCCATAGTGATGAGAGGGGAGAGATTCCAGAGTGGTCTCGGCCATTACGCAGTGTGTTGGGGAGATGGACTGTGCAGCACTTAGGCTTATTGCAGTGTGGGCTGAAACAGAGCAGATATCTAATATAGACGAGATGGGTTTGCACCAAAATGGTGGATGGTAAGCACAGTCCTAATAAAAAGAGGCTGTAGAATACTGAGGTTTTACTGCCAAAAGCTTTGCTGAGAAAACCCAATCAGGCTAAGAAAAAAATATATGTATCCCATTTGAGAAAATAGAAGGATATCCAGTAATGAGTAAAAGCCACATACTACAGATAAATATATAAACAAAAACACCACCAGAAGTACACTGATCCCCTCCAACAACAGCCATCAACTATTTTTAATTTTCAGCCAAAAAAATAAGAAAGGTTATTAAAAAGGTGACCTGCTCCGATTACAGGCAAAAAATGTTGGGGCGTACAACGAGGAACTTAAATGTTAACAAATAAATAGATAAAACTGACAGAAGCTTCAAGTTTTTAGTAAACCATTTTCCTGCTCAGACACACTCAATAGACATGCACTCACACCTCTCAAACTATGCATAATGTTATGCAAAGTGTGGATACTTTTATGAACTCACCTTAAATCCTTAAGATATTCTGACTTGTCAAAGCAAGAAAAGCATAGGTGGAATTAATAGCATTAATGATGGCTGCATTCCATTTAGTAGAGCCAGATCCAAGACTGGTATTGTGTATGCTCACTCGCTGACATGGCTTGAGACACGTAATGGAATGGAGCCATTGTTAATGTTACTACCTACACCAGCACGTTTCCTGGTTTGAAGAGTCAAAATGTCTGGCATGAAAAGGATCTAGTGCAGACAGATTTCTCACCAAATGAGAAAAGAGCTCGAGCTAGATGGAATGCTATCTTTGAGAAGGTACTGAAGGGGTAAATAAAATAAATGTAAAAAAATAAAAAAATAATAATAATAGAATTACCACTTTACAAACACCAGATACTTGTAACTTCCTGGCATGATGTACACAGTGAGACCTGATTATTTACAATCTTTGCTTGTTGCCTGTCTTCAAAACTGTTCCATGCCAACCGTTGTGCACTGTTTCTAACTGTGAACTAATCAAAGAAAAGCAGAACAGTGGCTCTGTGCCAGTGGCTTCTGGTCAAACCGACTTTATACAAAGCAGTGTGTCAGCTTCTGTGGCATCTCCCCGTCTTTTCTCAGCCTCCTGGGTAGTTCAATAGCAGAGAAGTCATTTGAAACTTCACATTACTCCTGCCTACAGCAGTTATAAGGCTGCCAAATAATACAAAGGAGAAGAAAAGATTGTGGAAATTGACTGGGCAAATTTTGAAATTAAAAACTTTAAATCTCAACTAAATATTTCAGACATTACAAATATTACAGAACATGGCTAGAGTGGTGTATTTGCTTTGGCCAGCACAGCATATAAACAACAGGTTTTTTGTTTTGTTTACCTAGCTGCTCTTACCATCTAGCTGATTTAAAGCCTCTTGTTAATTTTAATTAGTGACCCGTTAAAACAGTCTAGCCACAGGGTGGAGGTTCATTATCTCTGGCCTTTGTGCCAGTGCGCCCTAGTGGGATTTTGGTGGCACAGAGAAGTCAAAGAACCCATGTGTGCCACAAGCAAATTTTCAAAGAGGTTCAAAGGAAGAGGAGAGGGGAATATAACAGAACAAAATTAAGGGAAGCAGAGAAGGGAGACAGTTTGAGTTCATCTGAGGAATAAGGAATAGAGAGCTTTGATACATGTGTGTGGATATGCTGTGTAATAAGGGCCAACTGTGGGAGGTCTTCTATCCATTCAGTGACAGTGACCTGATGCTGTGCTTTGGAAATCTCCTGTATTTTTCACACAATTAACATTAATCTAACCTAAAGGGCAGCAACACATTTCAGCACGATGGGGCCTCCCTCTTTTCATATGTGGCAGGGGTCATTGCGGTTGGTTTCGCCAGTGTCATGAAAGGCGGGTGACAGGTAATTATGGCTTTGCACTCATTCCCCCATGTTGCTCAACTGCCTGTGGCTCGTCCCTCTCAGCCATTGTCCCTGGTACCAAAGTAACCACAAGATTTAAGATTTACATTATTTCACACTGTTCACTTTATTGATGTACGTGTGTGCTGTAGACTGTGTGCGCGTGACTGTATGACTGTGTGTAGTACAAAGAAAGCTGTAGCTTAAGTCGTGTTACATGACTATAGTTAGCACAAAAAGTTTCTGCAAACATATTTGAAGCAAGAAACAATTACATCATTCAAGGTCAGAAGCTAGACAAGTCTGACAGTTTTGTTTCCACTAGTGAGAAAGAAAGGCATGACGCTCCAATTGCCTCCCTGTGGAGTTAAACAGTCTCTTTGCTCTTTTGTCTTCGGTTTTATCTAGTCACGCAATGTGGTCTTAGGCCTCCCGAGTCGCTTAATGTTGCTTCATCGAGCCACATCCCTACATTCACAATATCTCAAAAAGACTGACATACTCCTGTCAGGTAATTAGCCTAATTAGTCGCTCGCTTGTATTTCCTTTCCCTCCCTAAGCTCGCCTTTCCTCCTGCGTGGGTTTGAGAAGTGCCATCATTAATATCCGCCCGCCATGGGTCATAAAGCATTCTACGTCACTAAGATAAAAGGTCCCGGTCCTGGCTTGGGAACGGAGAGATGATAACCTAGCTGGATAGAATGGCTTTAAATTAAACCGTCTGATGATACAATTACTTCAATGCACACTGCTAATTTTATACCATAATATGAGTCACGGTGTACACCATGTTCTCTCCTTCTCACTTTGTTTTCTCCCTTTTGTTAGGATATTTGAGAGATTTTGGTCAGTAGCACTGAAGCTTTTTCCCATTAAGCAATGAAACACTAACAGGAATTACTAAAAGACCCCACCCTATTGAAAATGATTGACATGTGGCTTTCTGCACAAGCACTTTGCGATTGACCTTAAATTAATCACATTCACATTTACGAAATATAAAAATAAAACATTATTTTTCTTTTGGCTCAAAACAAATAACATGGCGGTTGTGTTACCTTCATAGACAGCTTTAAATCCCTGCCCGCTGACTGCGTAGTCAGACAGTAGCCACAGTGTGAGCCTGGAGCCTGTACTCACAATGGGTGAAGGCAGCTGGAACCCCGTTAACCTGAGAACAAATGGACAGAAGGACAATAACGGTCAGACAAAAAAAAAGATCCAATCAACAGCACAGTTGGTTGCAAGGTCAGGTACGAAGCACGCTTCCATCAAGCCAGCTGTTCCCTCAGGCATTCAAGGATAACTTTTTGTATAACGAGGCACTGAATCATCAACAAATTATTAAAATGCCAAGACCCCAACAGGACAGAAAACCTCGACAGATTTCTCTCCATCAGCGAAGACAGAGTAACTGCAATCATGCATCTATCTCCAGTAAATTGGAATAACAGCAACCAGTGTGGGAATGAACAAACAGTTGGACAGACGACAGACATAAAATTCTCAGACTTAAAGTCAATAACCATTTCTAATAATAAACCAGCACTTTTTTAGTGTGCAATTCAACCCCTGTAGTCTCCATCTCACCAAGTCTCAGTCCAAAAAGTATGTGAAGTAGGTAGGTAGGTTTCATCATTAATAGTCTAACACAACTCTGAAAACCACTTGTTAATGTGGGCAATTTTACTTTTTTATGTTTCCATTTCCCACTTACAAAATTTATATCAGTACTGTTCCTCTGGTAAAAGAGAATCTGGACCTGACTTTATTTATTTATTAACAGTATGAAATTGGTCCCAACTTGTCCAAAATAATCTGAGTGCCACATGCTTGATCCTACTTTTAGATACGGGAGTAAAAACTATTTGGGCTACTATCTTAACCTTGACGTATCTCTTCTAAGATTTAAGAGAACATCAGAGCTGTTTCAACCTGTAAGGAGTTCCCTGTGGTACAATGATAGGAGAAACACGTGCAGCCACTCTGTAGAAAGTTTTTTTCCAGTTTCACTTAGTGGAAACCAGGAACATACAGGTACAGCAGTAATTATTTGGGACATAATAGCTGTGGTTACTGCAACTTAAATATCAAATAACACTGATATTCAATAATTGCTTTATGATAAATTCGAATGTAAAACAAAACTTGTTACGCAATGTGATAGTTTTCTTGGATTTATCAGTGTCACATAATGTGCCCATTATTGCTCCAAGCACAGTTGAGGACACTTGCTAAATCCATACCACAGTATCAACACATATCGATTATGCATGCATGATCTTTGATGTTGTGGCCAAGTGGCCCAGGTGTGCATGACGCACAGGCCGATGACAGCAGACCAAAGGAACATGCACAGGAGGATTTCTTACACAGCAGATAAATAAAACAGTGTACAGGCTAAACACTGCAACATATATCGCTAGATTGAACTCAACTGGTATAAGAGATAAAAGGTAATTTAAGTGATTTTTAGGCGGTCAGTTTAATCATATGTATAGCCTTTGTTAGGCCATTATCATACAAGGGATCCTATTTTCTGTTTTTCCTGCAACAAATGGTAACAAACTTAGAAATGTAATACAATGTTATGGTTCTGAGTGTCTGTAACGGTCTATGCAATTCACCCTCAAAGGAGAACTTCAGTATTCCTTGGAGGTAGCAAGTAGCCTACTAATCAAACTTTTGGCATAATGTCTAGGAGTGATTCTGAGGTGCACAATAAACACTGGCTTATGACTATGGCTTTAATTGCTTTTTATTTTGAGCTATTACTAAGTACATAGTTAAACAAACTAAAAATGTCCAAAAATAATATCCCCACACGTATCCCTCCTTGTTTATGTCCGATTATTTGAGACTTGAGATAACTAGGCAATATCTATAATCAATAATGAATAGTTTTGCGCACGAAAAAAATGCATTCTGATTTGACATGGTGAAAAAAGGGACGATAAAGTGAAAGCCATACAGCTAGTTCCGCCTAAATGTAGAATGATGCTTAACATACTTTGATTTCATGGTGACTTTACTGTAATTCTTTTTACTGTTTTCGTTGCATTTAAAACAACTTAAGCTGTATCGCAGGCTTCCGACACAGTAATGTCATTTAGACATGACAGTTACTGTGACAAGTTCTTACCAGCTGTGGCCAATTAACATGCATACATTTGCTAATTAGCCAAGCTAAAAAAATGAACCTTGGCGATTGCCTGGTTACGTCGACTAACTCTGCTGGCAATACGTGTAACGTTTTGCTCGGGCAAACGGTTTTATAGGGTTAAAAACACTACAGTCTCTCTTTAGCTCTGTCATTTATAGTTTTAGCAGCTAACCAGCTAGCTAACGTTAGGTAGCATTCACTGCGCAGTAGTAGACCAAATGAGCTCAGTCGGTCGGTATCTCCTAATTCAACATTTAGCTTAGCATGTCTTCT
Source organism: Nannoperca australis (assembly GCA_036023655.1). Lineage (NCBI taxonomy): Eukaryota > Metazoa > Chordata > Actinopteri > Centrarchiformes > Percichthyidae > Nannoperca > Nannoperca australis. The sequence continues at coordinate 13,895 of JAVQJD010048233.1, read as the reverse complement.
CAATAATTTAGATGTATCACCTCTGAATCAGGGGCTCCTGGGCTTTCGGCTGAGGAGTAGTTTGTCCTTTCAGTCTGTGAACCTATAAAGTTAGCGCAGCACCCCAAGGTCAAAACTGAACTTACTGAACACTGACTACTGTTGCACGTGACATCGGTACAGTAGTTTACCATGTTTTTTTATATAATTACTGGGGCTAGCTCAGTTATTAATTGGGGTTGGTCACGGATTAGGGTTGATGCCCTCTGGTGACATAAAGATAAAGCGCATGAAATACATTTGAATTGACATAGGCCTATTATGTATAACGTGCATGAGCTCTTTTTAGTTTGAAAATGAATGAAAATGTAAAGTTACCCTTAATTTCTGTACGTCCCAATATATCCCACTTTTAAAATTACCAGTCCCGGTTATATATTATCCTATCTAAGTATCGGTAAATTATCTGATTATTAGAGAAGACGGAATCACTATGTTTGGAGATTTTTAATGAAGTCCTGTAACGACTAGTGTGGCAAGTAAAACCTCAGGGGAACCAATAAGCAATCTACTAAAATTATGTTAGAAACAAGTAATATAGTTTTGAGTAATGAGCCTTGTCTTATTAGGACTAGCTTTCAGCAGGCTTTACCAGGTTCATCCATTAAATCCATTTAACACGTTTGCCACCCACATACTGGCAGTACTCACATACACACTCACAAACTAATTAAAAAACAGGTGTCCGCTGTTCATTTGTTGCCAGTTGCCACAGGTTGACTCATTTGTGCATAGACATGAATGTGTGCACACGCACTATAGATCCCTGATTTACAGATTCTAATGAAGGATAATGTTGCTCACCTTACTTTCAGCTCACCCTTAACATTTCCCTTCCCAAGTGCCAATTTAATTTTCATTGTATGTTCCCACATGCACTCTCTCACTGCATGTGTATCCCACTCTTTACAATCTATTACATCCCTCCTTGTTATCTCTCAGTGTTAAGAGAGGACTCAGTGTTTCACTTAATCCTTAAGTACCACATTGGAGGTGGGGAAAATTGCAAAACACCAGTGCAGGAAAGATGAATTGAACCAAAAAGGGAAGAAGACTTTAATATATGCATGATTTCACTCCTCTCTGTGAGATTGTCACGGTGGGATATCAGCTAAACGATGGGACACATGTTCATGCAAATAGCCCCTTCGCTGACCGCAAACTGAGTTGGAAGGCAGCCATCTTGGTTCAGCAGCGCACTGCGGGGAAGGGGGGGGTTGAAAGAGGGTATGATAGAGAGGCTGAAAAGGTGGGGGTGGGGTGGTGGAAGGGGGTTGTCTACAAACACGGTGAGATTCTTGCGGCATTCAAGCCGTGATCATCTGGCATAAGATAGATATGGCCCCCAGTAATTTTTCCAGGCTAAGAGAAAACAAAATGGATACCATTTGAAAACACACAGAAACTGGCTTTACATACAATGGGAGATTAAATATTGCAATGTGATATGGGCTGTGGCAGTCTGAGGCATGCAGTCGGTATTGTGAAAAAGCCAGCTGGGGGATTGCCTGTTATCAAGGAAAAGATGCAAGATATGATTGCGATTGAGCGACTGGATTTGCAGGTGTCTCAAGTGAGTTGTAAATTGATGGAGGGAGGATGAAAGAGAGGGATGGACAGAAGACGAGAGAAAGAGAGAGAAGTTATGGGAAATCATTGGCTGTTTAGGTATATGTGTGCATGGCTGCATGCACACTGAACAGTATATATGCAGGTTGCGTGTGTAAGTGTTTGCATATGTGCATGTGTGTGCGCGCACGGAGAGAGCAGAGGTCTATTAAGAGGGCTTTCCACCTGACTGGCCTCAGCATCTTCTCAATGAGGAACCTCTGCTTCCAATTATCCCTCCACTACCCATGGAAACGAGAGAGGGAGAGACAGGGAGGGAGGGAGACCGTATATGTGCAGAGAGGTGGCTGTATAGGAAAAGAGTGGAGATATTGTAATGAGGAGATGACAGTGTTGAAGAGCAGGTTGAGGGAGGGGTGGATATGAAAAGTGGGGCGGTGAGAGAAACACATCAGTATGAGGCAATGTAAATACACCAACCATGAGTTCAGTGAGGATGAGTCATGGTAAGAAACTCCTTCATTAGGCTCTACAGCTATTCAGGGTTTCATGCTCACACACGCACACACACACACACACACACAGTTTTATTCATTTGAACATTTTCCTGTGTGTGTGTGTGTGTGTGTGTTTGTGATCTACCCCCCAAATATATGCATGTTTACAGCTGTAAACAGACAGAGACTAAATCAGGTCATTCGTCCTTTAATCTTATTCACTCAGTGTGTGTGTGTGTGTGTGTGTGTGTGTGTGTACACAGTATGTCAGTGGTCTCTGGGTGGAAGGTAAGCACAGTGCTGATACAGCTTTTTTTCCCCACGAAAGAGGGAAGAGGAAGGGAAGAAGAAAAAAAGAAAAAAATAGATACAGCAGCAAGATTTTGATGGCTGAGTAGAAGGGAGACATTAGCCAATAAATGATGGGTGGTAGGAGAGGGACAGGGAGAGAGGGAGTTGAAGTGCAGCACGAGCTGTGTGTATTTTTATGTACATTTGTGTGTGTGTGTGTGTGTGTGTGTACCCTTTCTATAAGAGACCCTGTTCAGCTATAACTTGTCAGTGGTCAAGGACGGGGCTGATGCTCTGTTGTGCTCTGTAAGCTCTAAGCACTGACTGCCTATCACACTAACAGCAATGCTGAGAACTACTGCCTTTGTCATTGAAACACACACACATACACACACACACACACACACACACACACAAATGGTTCCAGTTCCAGCTCTTCCACATGTTGAAAATATTCTTCCATAGCAAAACATTTTTTGTTGTTGTTTTTAAAAGAATGGAAACATAAAAAAGCTCCCTTGCATCCAAACTTTTTCTGTTCAGTGTGTGTGTGTGTGTGTGTATGACTCATCACTGGTTCACTGGAAAAAAAGCTGACCGTGAAGCCTAGTGAAGGTTAAAATGGCACTCCATTCCCACGCACGATTTGATTCCTCCAGCTAATAGGAAGACTTTCACAAGCAATTAGACTGTATTTCTATCAGCCTTCTTATCCTTTCTTGTTGGGTTGGCTGTAATGTGCCACGTCACTTTGCCCATGGGCATGATCTGGACTTGATAGAATTTTATGGGTAGCCTTCAGAGCTCTCATTTTCAGTTAAAATTCTTTTTATTCAATCTGAATGCCTACAAATGTGTTACCAGTAATCATAGTGGTTAGTAGGTATGCAGGGAATGAAGACATTGCAACCTCGAACAATGTTTCGAACTGTTAAACATGCCACTATTTTCACTTCTTTCGACACATTTCTGCTAGTTTCGGCTGTTCATCATCACATCACATTGTCCAAAAAGCATGTAGCTCCACAGCCAAGGTAAGCCTAGCTGGAGGCAGCAACAATTTGTAAATCTCATGCACAGCTTCCCACAGATCCCACAACCCATCAATATTATAAACAAGACTGACATCATTTTGAATAGAAGGGGCTAATTCGTTCTGCCTGCCTCGTGAAGAGACACGGGCTGTAGCGCGAAGTTGCTTGTTAATATTCATACGTGCATGACATCACAGAGTATTTGCACACCGCGGCTGAACGGGAAGGGCGGTAGAGTCTCTCAGACGTCTCTGACGCCGAATGCTGATGGTGAGATAATCAACCGCAGGCAGCGCCAACTGAGAGACAAACCGCAGTGAAGTCATTAACAAGCCAGTGTCTCTAGAGAAAGAGAGGAAGAGACGGTGAGGGAGAGAGGCTGATATAAGGGGAAAAGCAGAGTGGAAGGGAAGGTGAGAGGAGGCAGCAGGTAGGAGTGGAAGGAAAAAATATTAGCAGTGACTCGAGGAGATTTGAACAGATGAAGTACTCCAGTGAAAATAGGAACAACTAAATAGAAGTGTGTGTGTGTGTGTGTGTGTGTGTGTGTGTGTGTGTGTGTGTGTGTGGAAGGGGTGTTGGCTGTGAAACAACGAAAAAAAAAAAATGTAAAAACTTAAACTACAAAATAATGGAACATTAACTTCTGAGTAGAGAGAGAAATAAAGGGGGGGGGGGGTGGTGAAACCAATGCAATCATGAAAACAAGTGAATAATTTACAGTGTCAGAAGAGTGACAGAGGGCCTTACTCATCAGCTGTGTTCATATTTGGGCCATAAAAAGACACGGGTGGCAACACAGGACTGATTAGTTGTCATTTGCTGTGCCGAATAGCTAAAGTCATAGCCAGTTAAATTAAAGGATGTGTGCGTGGGAATGAGCAGAGGAGTAATGGAACACTGTACCAATGGCTTTAACAGAAATAAGTGCTCCATAGTCTTAAATTATATATATTTCTTAAATCTACTTCTACCTAAGGGTTAGAGTAAGTATGGAGTTATAGCTTACACACACACACCTTTACTTCCCCTGGAGTGTCTGCCGGTCAGTGAGTGAGTGATGTGACTGGTTTATCTTCAGGCTATCTGCACTCCATTAACAGCGTATTACATTGCCCTGATCCTATCTGTATCTGCACAACACCATAGATACCTGTGAGGAAACACAATCCCTCTTGTTTAAAATGACATACTGAATATTCAGCCAATAATGCAAGTGCAAAAGTTAGTGCTTGAATAATCATTTAAATACTTCAATCATTTACAACAAAGCTTGTTTTGCTGACAGATATGCATTTATGGAAATATGTCATAAAAAGCATAATTAAAAGCCTCAATATACAATCTGCAAATTAAAAACATGAATGCTCTGACAGTAGATGGAAGAACAAAAGAATTGCATTCTTTGTTCATTTGTTCCCCCTTTATAGACACATAAGTCAATTACACTTACAGCAAACAAATCAAGGCTGACAAATGAAACAAGGTGACGTTCACACACACACGTCCACTGTGTTTCCCCCCCACAGTCCGCACAAATCGCTTTGCAATAATCCTCTGGCAGAAAAACAATTAGGGATAAAATAAAACTAATTCAATGTTGTGCCACTCTCGCCCCTAGGAAAGTGACAAAGCTAAATGGTAGCCATGAGAAATGTTATTTACTCGCCTGTAACGGTGTGCATGTCTGTGTGCATGAGTACATAGAGCAAGTATGACACACAAGGATGTAGTAATTTATCAAGGAGAGAAAAAGGACAATCACAAGAGACCCAATTGAAAGGAAACAGAAAACAAGGTGAAAGAAATGTTACAAGATTTTACCACAAACATTATACAGCTATCCTGAATTTTAGATATTTAGTTATATGGACATATGTGTTGAATTATAAAGGTATTTACTATTGATTTTTACCTCACATTTTAGCTGTAGTAGTAATAGTAGCTTGTGTAAGTACTCATCTATGTGAAGACAACACTAAGTGTGAAGGTTCAGTTGGGCCTAAATAAATAGGTTATATAACACATAGCGCCAAGAAGATAAAATAATGTGTCGATGAGTCAGACATACAAGCATTAAGATTTTGAAATATAACAGACGTAAGTGTAGTGGTGCGAGGAATGTGGCATGATGGAAGTGATAGAACAAACAAACAAAGCACTAATGTACACTTGAGTAACGGCTCAGTGCAAGGTTGCCTTTCCCAGAATCTCTCAGATTAAATGTGATTTAATCAAATGAATCCATTTGCCACTTAGTATAGAACACACACAATCCCTCTTTCACCAGCTGATGCTTTTCCTTGTATACTGCATCTTCCCATATCTGTCTCTGACTCATCATCTCCCCCTGCCCCTTTGTATACTACTTTATACACCCAAAAGTATGTGGACTCCCCTGTCCCCTAATGTTTTGCATTAACTAGATAGTCAGACTGAAGTGCCATTTTGATTCACGTCATTCATTCAGACTCACACTTTGTTCATGTTAGCACCTTATGTTTGGAAGGGTTATTTTGTCTTTTGCTCTAAATGGTTGACTGTTTAGCCATTGAAACATCACCAGACCTATTTGAATCACTGAATGAATCGGAGATGTGAGCAGCAATTTAAAGATCTAGCACCATGGGCTGGTTTTTCATGGTTAGTTCCAATAAGGGGAAATCTTAAGGCTACACCATAGAATGCTGTTTTAGACAGTAGTGGGCTTAAACTTTGTGGCAATGGTTTCTTGTTTTAAAATCACAGTAACCCTGCACAAAGCCAGGTCCATCTATGAATGGTTTTCGGAATGTGGTCTGTAAAAACCTGACTGATCTGCACAGATCCTAAACCTCAACCCCATCCACACACATACGGGATGAAATGGAACACTAACTATGAGCCAGGCCTTATTGCTTAACATCAGTGCCTGACCTCACTGAAGCTCTTGTTGATAAATGACAGCAAATCCCTGTAGCCAGGTTACAAAGTCTTGTGGAAAGTCTTTCCAGGGTAGTGTAAGCTATTATAGCAGCATAAAGTCCATTGTTTTTGTTCAACAATAACATATGGGTGTAATATCCAGGTGTCCATATACTTTGGGTCATGTGGTGCAAAGTACTGATTGTTCATTTAATGACTATGATTAAGGAGCGTGCATGTAAGTGCATTGATGCATACCTGCACTGTAAGGCTTCAAGTCTAAGCCATTTCTTCCAAAGACATTCATGGAGACCTGAATCTGTATTAAAAATGTCATCATTTATACTGCTATCTCGCTCTCTCTCTCTCCCACTCGCTGTGATCTTCAGTTCCTGCCATGCTCCACAGAGGGATGCCACTAATAAACTCCAAAACAAGGTTGGGCAGAAGATCTGATTAGCCAGCAGGACTAACAGGGACACAGTGACCGATGGAGCGCCCAACCAATGCTATTTACTTTCTACCCACCGTTCTTCTTTCATTCCTGTGGCAATGATGATCAAAGGGCAGCAGAGGGAAGGAGACAGCGATGGAAAAGAGAGAGAGAGGAGGAGGAGGAGGAGGGGACGGCAGTGGTGTGTTTGTGTGTGTTACTCAAGTACAGCAGTTGGACTGATCTAGAGTAAGCTGCAGGCTCTCACAAACACTGATTTACTCATATGCCATTCGTCTTGTTTGTGTATACTTTAAATGGTCTCTCCTTTACTCCCTCTCTGCCCGTTGATCTCAACATTAATGCCCTCTATCTCTTAATTACGTGTCTTATTTTGGTAGAGATCAGAGTAATCGGTTCTATTTCAGTCCTCAACATCTCTGCACTCTGCTGTATGTAATGCCTATTGACTGATTCCCATCCTTTATGATGAAATCACTGTCCGTATATTTACAGGAGAGTATCGAGTGTTAACCTTCGCCTTTCCAACCACTAAATAAGCACAATTGCAACTGATCACATGCAACAAGTCTCTAATTGCATGGCAGGTACATCCTTTTGACACAGCATGGCTAGTGTGTACGTGTGTGTGTGTGTGTGTGTGTGTGTGTGTGTTTTATCCATTATCATGTTTCACAAGATGTTTGGATAACTAATTAGACTGCTATGCTCTGTGTCTCCCAGGGATGAACGGGAGAAAACAAAAGGAAAGGGTGAAATCAAGGAAGAAAAATGTGACTACGGCAACATTGAGGGGGAAAAAAACTGCAAAATCAACACAGGCTGTAAAAATATGCCAGGGATTTGCTTAAGCCAGGAAACAAATGGTGCACACGGAGAACGTCTGTGCTCCACACTCCCACAGCTAAAGAGAATGTATTTCTTCAGTTTTGGGGTGTGTGGTTAGGGGGCAAAATACAAAAGGTTCTCTGCTACCAGATTGTTTTTGTTGGCTGTTTTTCAGTTTCGCTCTCTTTTATTTCTGTAGGGACAGACGGTGGCAGAACAAAGGACCAAATGTTTTTGAAAAGCGGTACTTTGATTGAGATCAGTCTGAGAAAATTTTTCACATGTACAACAATCACAGACGGGACACAGACATTAGTCCAAATGTCGATTCACATTTTGGGAAGTCACTCTTGAACCTTTTGTAGAATGAACAAAGCTCTTTTCACCTGAATTCTTTAGGTCAAGACCAGTCTAGCAAATACAATCTGATCATTTTGAGTGAATAAATGTGGTCACCATTTTGAGTTTTGTCAGTAATATAGTATTTTCTTCTTCTACAATGTCTACATGTGAAAATAAGTGCCTCCAGGGTGCTTCTATTGTAAGTATACGAGCTAATGTAAAATATATATGTTAAATAAAAGGATTTGAAGAAGCTAATCTCAAACTTTGGCCATTCCAGTTGAAGATGCTACCATATTTTAAATCTGTGAAAACTGTGGTTAAAGTGGTTAAAATTGGTTAAAATAGAAATTGCTGACATAATTTACATTTGTGTAGGTTCCATTTATCCTAATTTCCATATAGCATTCACATCTCACATTGTATTGCAGAGTGACAGACAAGTGCACACATTTGATTGATTGCATTGCTCACGTGTCCCAGACAGCTGAGTATATTGATCGGCTTCTTACTGTGGCTAAGTGAATAGCTTTAATATCCCTGCAGTTTGTGTTAGTAGACTTATGTCCTTGAAAAATTTGGCAATAAAGACACAAACAGGAGGTGGGGTGCAGGTCCACAGTCCTTCCTCCAGTAATGACTGAAATTGCTCAGCAGGTAGACGAGTTGTCATTGTGCCTGTGTGTCGTGTGCTCGGCTTGATTGGTTTTTCTTATGACTTCCCTGCTTTCAGGTGTACTTATGTTAAATGTGTATGCCCTTCATGAAGTTGTGTACAAGAACCCATGCGAAATCCATTATCAGGCAACCAGATTTTTGAATCACTTTTCAAAGCAAGACACGGTTAACAACATACATGAGAACAAATGGCAGAACACATCATGTTATTTGGAAATAGTAACATAAAAAACAAAGGAATACATAAGACATTTGTATGCTGTGGAAACATTGTACTGGAGAGCTCTTATCACTGTTATTTTTTAAATGTTTAAGGCTGCAGAATCTTGGGAAGTGCTTGAGGGCATGCATATATGTGCTCTTTACTGCTTCTTTATGCATGAGAGGCAGCATTATGTATGAGCAACACAAGCATATGTGCACTTTAGTTTAAAGCTTTGAATATCAAACCCAGAACTACAAATCACTGCAAAAAAACAAGACTTTTTGGCATTATTATCTACGGAGAGGACATCCACAGATCTACAATAATGTGACAAAGAGATTTTCTTATTACTCCAAGGATGAGGGTGTTTAACGTGCATTTTATGTACTCTTTTGCTGTCACTACTTTTTGCAAAATAGTCTTAGACTAGTGGGCATAAATTCATTTAATAATCACTGATATGCACTAATCTTAAGCTAGTTAAAACCATGTTGTCTATGATTGGTTGAATATTGATGTTGCTGGTAGGGAAACCATCTGTGGTCTGTATTGTAACCCTATTTAGGTTTTTTAAGCAATGGTAAAGATGGAGCACAAAAATTAAATGTGCCAAAAAGAACAAAGAAAGAAAGGAAACAAAGAGAAGCAGTCGTGCAGACGTCATACAAGCAGTGAAAAGTATCTGTGACAAGCCTGCTTCCCAGTCTGCTCTTCCCCCTCCACAACGTTAAATCCAGACATGCTGCACATGTTAAAGCTGCTGCACATGCCCCAGGAGTTGTACTGTGCCTTAGGTGTTTTAATTGGAAAATTGTGACTGACGTGATTGGCATAAGTTGTCATGCAAATCAACAAAATGAATTCCCTCCAGTGAGAAAAGCTTAACATCCGCCACCCACCATCCCTTTGTTATGCAATGTTTATCAATTAATATTGTGCAATTCTTGGCTTTGTCTCAGTTCCTGTCATACTATATGTGCTATTGCTCTGTATATTGAATACTGTATGAACCCGTCAAGTTAGAGAATAGGTTTTTGTATTCAGAACTAATTGGCAATGTTCAAAGTGAAAAATGCCTAACTTTGGCTGTATAAAGTCACTTCAGTTTTGATTACATGACCTGTAGATCAAAACATCTGGCCAAGTCTAATTTTGTAAATACAGTGCATCCAGAAAGTATTCACAGCACTTCACGCTTCACTCCACATTTTGTTATGTTACAGCCTTATTCCAAAATGGAATAAATTAAATTTTGTCCTCACAATTCTACACACAGTACCCCATAATGACAACGTGAAAAAAGTTTTTGTTTATTAAAAATAAAAAACTAAGAAATCACATGTACATAAGTATTCGCAGCCTTTGCTCAATACTTTGTTGATGCACCTTTGGCTGCAATTACAGCCTCATGTCTTTTTGAATATGATGCCACAAGCTTGGCACACCTATCTTTGGGCATTCCTCTTTGCAGCACCTCTCAAGCTCCATCAGGTTGGATGGGAAGCGTTGGTGCGCAGCCATTTCAGATCTTTCCAGAGATGTTCAATCAGATTCAAGTCTGGGCTCTGGCTGGGCCACTAAGGACATTCACAGAGTTGTCCTGAAGCCACTCCTTTGATATCTTGGCTGTGTGCTTCCGGTCTTTGTCCTGCATAAAGATGAACCGTCGCCCCAGTCTGAGGTCAAGAGCGCTCTGGAGCAGATTGTCATCCAGGATGTCTCGGTACATTGGTACATACATCTTTCCCTCTATTGACCCCGTTGTTTCCCCTAGAATTGCCGTTCTTGGTGGAGCTAAGCTGCCAATCCCTAACAACCTGACTACCGACTGACTAAATGATGGTCGGGGGTTGCAAGATACATCATGGTGAAAAATGTAGGAGAGAAGCAAAGGTTGTGTAAAATGCTTGAATGTACTATCTTTGAAATTATTCAAATGAAACAATGTGTGGAAGTAACATCAGTTTTTGGTTAAAGTGCATACAGCTCTTAGACTAACGCAACCAAGAACATAGATTACTCAATTCGATTCACGGGTATAAAATTACCCATATCTTCTGCATAGCTTCTGTACCGTGTGGCCTATAGAGCAAGAACACTTGTGTTTCCTTTAATCCTGCCTCTGGCTCATTCACATGAGTGGCAATAACTGTATAACTCTAGATTTGACTATTAGTTCATTTTACTTTTAGGATATAATGACTTAAATAAGGGCTATTTAAGATGATGTTCCAAAAAAAGAAAAAATTCCCTGATTTACATCCCTTTTACAATGCAAGTCTATGGGGAAAAAAGTGTTTTTGGGACGGTTTGCATTGCATGATAGACCAAGGAATTGTAATTGCATGGTTTGGCAAAAATAAAATTTAAAAAACTATTTCAGACTAATAATTCTCTGTAAGCACAGCAAAAATTTATTATCTTCTATCAATAACCTTAATGTGTGGCCTTAATGTTTTTTAATGACATCCATCCCCCTTCTTTCGAGTGGGTCATGAGTTACTACATGGGTCATTATGGGCATTCTATATACTGTAGGTCAGGATAACATAGCCATTATTATAACATACATCAGCAGCAGCTTGTCAGTCTGTTTGTAAATTATATAAATGTTAAAACCAATCCAGTGCCCTTGGTTTCAAGCCAAAAAGACAAGTAGATAAGTTGATCCAATCAGAAACAATTTTGATAATTGATTAATCATGTTCAGTCATTTATTGATCAAATATACCTAACCTTTACAGGTTCCAACTTGTGTGAGCATTTTTCTGATGTCCTCTGGTTTATATAATCTGACATAGAATCTCTTTTGGTTTTGGACTGTTGGTTGGACACAATAAGCAATTGGAAGATGCCACCTTTGGTATGGGGAATTTGATATGGGCAGTTTTCACTATTTTCTATTTTCAGATTAACTAATAATTAGTACCACAATTTGTACTTGACATATTTTTATCAACACTGGCTCCTAACAAATATGTGACTTGGGTAAAGAACAAGGATATCCTCATATCCGCATAACCGCAAGCATAGTTGTATAAATACATTCATATTCTATGTATACTATATTCTATATTGTAGGCAGCTAAGCTCCTGGTGCAGTATACCTGTCATACAAGCAGAACACTCACTCCTCCCACAGTAGAGCTTTTGATCCCCAGTAACAATCATATTAATTTTCACCACATTGATTCAGCTGGTTTAGTAATGCCTATGAATTCTGCAATTTTTTGAGTTTAAAGTGTGTCACCCCAGATGATCTCCCACTAAATTGACTCTTGCCCCTGGAATTCTAATGAGTCCATTTGTTTGAGGTTTGTGAGCGAGGCTATTGTGATGCAAATTGATATTGCAACCAGCACTTAAGTCCAAAGAAAAATGTGGAATACCTGACATCAGATTTCAAAGTCCCAATGATTTGTTTATCAAATAATCCCACCACACTTGCCCACTCCAAACACTGTAATGATATCAAAACACTGGGAGCTTTGATATGCAAATGTTGTGTAAGGAGATAAAAACATTCTGTTTAAACCACATCAGGCTGCGACAAAAATGCTGCTTAGTATCATTTCTAACACAAAACGCTCCATTAAATTCTATTTAAAGATGGCTCTGGTGAACCCATTTGACAGCACCTCCTACACTAGAACCCACCAAAGTATCATTCTGAATTGTGTCTTTTCTTTTGGTGTGTATTTTTGTGCATGTGTCTTTGTTTTGCCTCTTGTTCTGTCACCAGTTGCACACAGCTTTTGGTCAGTATGCCTAATGACCCATGAATCTTTACCCAACAAATCAAAGCCAAATGATAAAATACGTAAATGTTAGATGTGAATATATGGGAGCCTTTTCGGATCTGACGCAGAATGACATAATTTGTCTGTGCCTTCAGAAAAACTGCAAATCTATTTATAAGACCCTTTTCCGGTCTTCAATCTTGGTTCAAAGATTCAGGTTCAGGCCAAGACATTGAATAGGTCCCTTATTGGTACCCCAGTTGTGCTGCATTCGCATGAAATCAAGCAGATGGTAAATGGACAACACCTTCTGGACGGCACAGGAAAAACAAACAAACAGTCCAACAGAATGGCAGGACGACAAAACGAAACATGCATGACCATGTGTTGCTATGATGTCACATTGTTTACAAAGAATGGAATAAAATATATTAATTAAAATGTTTTTGTGTCTATTATCTCGTGTATTCTAGTAATGCATGAAGCTATAAAATACAGCTTTCTCATAATATTCTATTGCAAACTTAACATTTATGTTACATTTCTTTCAAAATGTGAGGTCATTCATTTCCAACATAGATAGTGAGAGGAAAACCGCACTGGTTTTTGTTTGTCTGAAAAATAGATGTTTTTAGCTTCTTCTTGTCCAGATTGCCCATGTTTTCTCCTTGTGTGATGGAGATACGTAACGTAACCACCATGCAGAGCACATGGCTTACTACCAATGGCAGTTTCCTTGTTTCAACCAACCCATATTGCTCTGCTGGAAAATTATCCTACCCCCAGGTGTGTTGTGTGGTCATTTGATTAATCACTAATTTATATAGGAATATGCACTGTTTCGGCTTCCTTGTGATGAACTGATACACTGATACAGATGTTTAATCTCATTGTAAACAATGCTTTGGTTTGTGTGATTAAACATCCCCTATGTGTCCACTTCAATATTATTGTACCTGATGCTTCCAGCCAACAAATGTAAGGGATTAAATATGAGCAAAGGGTAAGGATGACACAGATACACCTGGACCCCTTAGTCTGGAAAATAAATACTTACATCAGTGGTGGGCCGTCAGAGCCAACAAGGCCTTCTCTGCTGGCCTAACATAAATCATGATCATAATTTGATAAAAGTTAATTTAATTTTGAATTTACTTTCTCTAAATATATAAAAATAATCTTCATATTCTCTTCATGTTCGTGTTGTTTTTAGGTTAGAGTTTTTATTCAATCAGAATTCAGCTAGCTTGTGTTGCCAGGCTGTATGAAATCTGCCTGAGGCCTTCAGAATCAACAATGCTGGCGTCTGTGCAA
>JAVQJD010048231.1:0-20601 GCA_036023655.1 Nannoperca australis | reverse complement strand
TGCTCACATGCAGGCCGTTTGCTTTCTGCGCGTGTCCGGTGTAACTTGACAGGAAACAAAACGTGTCTTAACACCTCCCGCAGTCCTTTGAAGTCCACACACACTCGTCCTGTCGATTACTGATTTACTTTTCCCGAAAAAACTAAAGATATTTCATTTGAAACCGACTAAAAACACGTTTTATTGAGCCGGTAAGAAATGTGATGGATGTCCAGTTTGTCATTAATGCACAGCCAAGCCCTTCATCAGGCCCCTGCAGTGGACTACGTTCATTATGAAAAATCAAGAACGCACTCACGTTGATTTACGGAAGCGTTTGTCTACTTTTTGGGGCTAAAATTAGTTTTAGTTTTATTGGTCTTTTTTTAACAAAGGACAATACTCGGATTAAAATGCAAGTTGTTTTTTTTTACGTTATCGGCCGCCAACAGCAGTTCCGTCAGTCCAGCTGCTGACGTGACTGGACGACGCTGCTGTGAGGCAGCATGGGAGACGCTTTCTGCTTCTTTCTCATGGGAAAACGCAGAGCGAAGCAGCCATTTGCACTTTTATTATCTGTTAGAATTAGTGCATCCTTAAAAGAAGTGTGTGGAGGACTGGGAGCTTTCAGGTTCCCACACACACACGTGCATACCCTGGTCACTCAAATGCAAATTACGCACCAGGCCCATTTGAATGGTTTGCCTCAGATTCACTGAAGAGCACTGACGAAAGTAAAAACCTTCGTTACAAAATGTGTGAAAGCTCATTTGTGGTTGAGAGTCACCTTCCAAGAGCTCAGGCTTGTAATTCCCCCCGGAGAACAGTCGCTGCTGTAATAACCGAGTGTCGTGGTTTCCTGTGAACTCAGATTTATTCAATTGTCTTCATTATTAAGATGAAACCCAACAGAGTGATGATGACTGATTCTATTGACTTATGGCTTTATGGTCGTCTCACCCCTGAAATATATGTATGATTTTGATATTATTGATATTTAAAGTTTTTCTAAGACGTGTGTGCGCGTCTGAGGGGATCTCACAAAATACTGGAAGAATTCAATATTAAACGATCATGTTTTCATCTCTCTCCTCGGAACTGGCGAATAAATGTAAAAATATCGAATAATACTATAAGTTTGTTCCACAAGGTGTTTTGTAATGATTGCGGTCAACTGTTAGGCGTTTCCCGGCTGGCGCGTGGTGGAATCAGGTGTGAAGTGGACGCGTGCTGCTGGGGCTTCTGCGCGTGTCTGTCTGTCTCAAAGGGTTTTTTAGGGTCAAATAACAAAGAAACACGAGGCCATTTGCAGAAAACATCGAAGGTAGAAACCATTAACTGAAAAAGAATAATTCAACAGCAAAAAGTCACCATGAGGGCCTAAACTGTTGTTTCCTCCCATAATATAATGATTAATGATGCCTGGACAGAACATATTAACTAAATAACAGTGGTTGAAGGTAACTCGAGTAGAGTTACTCCGTATGCATTAATGTCACTTTGTGGCACTTTATTCTTATATTATACAGCTACATTTAAGAGGGAAATGTTGTACTTTTTTACTTTCTACTTTTACTTTGACAGATCTAGTATCTAGTTACTTTCCAGATTGAGATTTTACATAGTAAAACATTATATTAGAAGTTTGAGTCTGGCTGGCACAGTTGCTGTTAGCAGTGATTCCCCCTCTAAACCACCCAGACGGTTTCATTTAAATAAAGTCAAATTATCCTCTAAACAATCAAAGAGAGAAAAGCTTCTTCTTTCTTCTACCATCAATCACCTCACGAGCTCTCAGATTTATCAGAGTACTTTTATTTAAGTAGGATTTTGAATGCGAGACCTTTACTTGTAATAGAGTATTTTTACGTTGTTGTTGTGATGCATTTACTTAAGAAAAGGATCTGAGAGGAATTTTTCCACTGGGAAACAGAGTGGTTACGTATGTGCATGAAGATAAAGTGTTATGGGGAGAATGAGGCAAATGGACACGTGTTCTTCAAACCAAATGACAGTGGATGTAAATAAACAGCCTTCAGTCGATGCACATTTGCCATCTGACACATCGACACGCAGACAAATGCTGGATACGTGTGGCAGTGAGAGAATGTCTCCCAGCTCTTTCTCATCGTGGGAAGGTGGAACAGGAGGCTCCATCCTCGCTTTATTACCTGTTAAAACCGATACTTCATTTATAAAGTGTGCTTGGAGGAGAGGTGGCTCTCAGGTTCCCACACGCACACGTAAACCTCTGAATATTTGTTACAGCGTGTGACAAGAGTCAAACAATGTTTCCTCGTTGTGTTTCAATGCTGTAACCAACATTTTCACTGCAAGAGCCGCGTGTAAAAGCATAGACTAAAGGATAGACTTTTACGCACGCCGCCGTTGTCTCTTGAAAACTATGATTTGACAAAATGTTATGTACTACTTGAAAATATATGATAAAAGAGAGTTATTGGTTGATGTTCCGACAACAGACGACACAGCGACTTGATTCAGTTTGTATTTACTTAATGTGCAACCATTTTGGCAACTCAACTCTCTCTCGTGGGAAACTTGGGCAGCGACCTCTGTTCACACTTTATTACCTGTTAGAATTGATACACCATTTCGAAGTGTGCTTGGGGGAGAGGTGGCTCTCAGGTTCCCACACACACACGTAAAACTCTGAATATTTGTTACAGTGTGTGACAAGAGTCAAACCAAGTTTAGTTGTTGTGTTTTAAGGCTGTAACGGAATATTTTCACTGGAACAGCCGCGTGTAAAAGGGTAGACTTTACGCGCGCCACGGTTGTCCCTTAAAAACTAGAATTTGACTAAATGTTTTGTACTACTTGAAAATATATAAGAAAAGAGAGTGTATGGTAGATGTTCCGACAGCAGATGACACAGCGACTTGATTCAGTTTGTATTTCCAAGTGTGGAACCATTTTGGTAAATGTTGGAGTAGCTCCTTCAACTCTCTCTCGTGGGAAACTTGGGCAGCGACCTCTGTTCACACTTTATTACCTGTTAGAATTGATACACCATTTCAAAGTGTGCTTGGAGGAGAGGTGGCTCTCAGCTTCCCACACGCACACGTAAAACTTTGAATATTTGTTACAGCGTGTGACAAGAGTCAAAAAATGTTTGGTTGTTGTAACTAAACACATTCACTGGAAGAGCCGCGCGTAAAAGGGTAGACTTTACGCGTAAGCTCTAAAATAGGTTAGAGTTTACGCGCGTCGCGGTTGTCCATTGAGAAGTACAGAATCATTTGACAACAATGTCACGTACATACTTGAAAATCGATAGTAAAAGAGAGGTCTTGGTAGATGTTCCGACAATAGAAACACACAACGACTTAATTCAGTTTGTTTTTATTGAGTAAATGTTGGAGTAGCTCCTTCACCTCTCTCGTGGGAAACTTGGCCAGCGATCTCTGTTCACACTTTATTACGTGTTAGAATTGATACACCATTTCAAAGTGTGTTTGAGGAAAAGTGGCTCTCAGCTTCCCACACGTTGCTTCTCAGAAGGTCACCAGGAGATGTGCCGCCATTTGGTTTTTAATTCCATTATTTCGCAGATATTTGCAATTGTAAGACACGCAGATGCTGTTTTCAGCAGAGTGTGCAGATTAAGAAACACATTTTAAATATAATAAGAAATATCAACTTTGGATGTAGTTTTTGGTTGTTTAACATCCACAGCCGTGCGTAAGAGTGGATTTTACGCACACCGTAAGGGTTTCCCTTTTTAACATTTATGACAACCTCAATCATCAGTGAGTCACTTAATGAGCGCTTATCCAAATTGTTTTTCAGCTGCATGTCTCGGCTCCACACTCCTCCTTTCTGACAGCGTGGAAACACCGAGGACACGTCTCGTTTCGCCGTCCATAATAATTGCGCGAGAAGTCACCCACAGTCATTCGTCTAGGCGTCACGCTGTTTCTGCGGATGTTGGTTATTTTCCCTCACAGGTGTTAATCCGCGTCACACGAGCTGGTGACACCTTCCACAGGCGCGTGCCGCTCACACTCGGTTGGGCGGCTGCACGTGTCCCGCCGGGTCAGGGTTAGAGGGTTTGTCAAAATGTGTTCAAACTGGATAAATAACAAGAAGCTGGAGTAGAACATAAAGAAAATATATGTTTTTCATTTCTAAATGGTTTTTATTTTTCTGATTTAAACGACTTTTAAACATAAAAAACATAGTCACAACAAAAAAGGCAGAATATTTAACGACTTGGTAAAAGTTCAATTTAATAAATTTTATTTATATAGCGTCGTATCATCACGTTATCTCAGGGCACTTTTAATTAAACTATTAAACGTGAGTTTACTAGTTTGAGCATGGAGTAAACACAGGGGTAAAATCAAGCCTGTAAACAGAGGTGTGGGGGAGGGGGGGAGGGGGTCACTACAGTCACGCCCCCCTATGGTTTAAAAGCCCTCACTGAAGACTGAGGGGCCACATCCAGCTCTGACTGACTCACCGACGGACCTCCTGCTACCGCTCAACTCTTCGGATTACAATCATGAAACTGCTTCAGGATTCAGAGGACGCGAAGGCCAAAAGAAAGGTAGGTGCTTGAGTAATTTACGCTTTCGTGGAATATTGCAGCTCATCACAGGATCTGTTGTCTGTCTCTTGAGATTTCACGTTTCAGTCTCATTTCATTCATTCATGGGATTATCTCGTTTCTGTCTCGTAGAGCCTCAAACCTCAAGTGGAGAGACGTCGAAGAGAGAGAATGAACCGCAGCCTGGAGAGCCTAAAGACGCTCCTGCTTCAGCCACAGGTAAAGACCGCGTTGCTCAGGTGGTCAGTTTGTTCGTCCTGCTAGATGAATGGACTTTTTATTTGGGAGCAGAGGAACTGTTTATTAACTCTTTTGTTTCTGTCCCAGGAAGCGACTCAGCGCAGAGTGGAGAAAGCTGAGATACTCGAGCAGACAGTCCACTTCCTACAGGACACGAGAACTGGTGGTGGTAGAGGAGGAGGAGGTGAAGACCAGAAACACTCCTTCCAAGACGGTTTCTCCACCTGCATGCAGGCAGCTGCTCGGTTCCTGGGACCGGAAGGGAAAGGCCTGTGGCTTGGAGCAGCTCTGGATGCGTCGCTTGCTGCTCGCTGTTCCCGCTCGGACTCTGATCCCGCGGGCGTTCGAGGGAGGACCGAGACTCAGTCCTCCTCCAGCTCTCTGCTCCTCAGGACGTCCTCCAGGTCTATCCTTCGGTCGCTGATACACAGGTCCGGGCACAGAATGTGCACGCCCGCCCTCACTGTGGCCAGTTGTGTTAAGACCCGTGAAGAATCCCAGTCTTGTCCCCAGCAGGCCCACAAAGTAGCGAGTCGAGCCAGCAAACAGAGCGCGCCTCAGAGCCCGCCGGGCAGCCAGTCACTGTGGAGGCCGTGGCCCTGATCAACGCGCAGGGACTCCACAAACTGAACTTTAAACACTGACTTTAACATGCGGACTAATATCCACACCACAGCATGTGTCCATGTGACTTTCTACAACACCGTCTTCAGTGCGACGTGAACTCGGCCCTCCTGCTTTCTGTAAAGTGTGATTACATTTGTAAAAGCTGTAAATGTATTGTCATCACACCAAGTGCTGCTACAGCCTTTACGGGCCAAATCGTACTAATTATGTCATTTATGAAGTATTTTTGCACCTTAATTTATTTTATTTGTCATTTGTAAATAAACAAAAGGGATTAATCCCTAAACAATGCAAATGCGTTCTCTTGATTTGTTTGCTGGCACGTGCCTTGGGAATCATAGGTGTGGTCACACGCGAGGATGCGCCATGCGGTGACGTTTCACACAATTGAACAAGCTTAATCCTCACCTCGAAAAACTCTAACATACATCCAGGTGGCCAAATCATTCATTACATTGCTACACCTTAATAGTCTTTTATTAGTATAAGTATTGTCGGTTGCCAGCTCTATCATACATATATGTACATTTATATACATTACATTTCAATTTGAACATAAGAAATTATTTTTAATTGATAAGGAGTTGAAGCCGTGCGTAAGAGGTGCCATTCTCGTGCGTAATGCCATATCTTTCTGCTCTGACGTCGACATTAAGTGACAAAATGTTTTGCCCGTTTAAATATAAATTTAATTCAGAATAGGAAACTCAGTTATGACCAACGTTTCTATTTGCTGCATATTTAGTGTGGGATTTTTGATGTACGTCATTTAATTACATCCGTTTAAAGTGTCGTTCGCGCCACGGAACGGTTCTTTCAGCCTGTAACTCCTTTGCATCTCATGGGAACGTGGGAAGTGTCTCCGCTGTGTGCCAGCGTCTCCTATGATGTTTCACTTTTAACAGGTAATAAAGCTGTAAACGCGGCGCCGTTTCCCCTTTTCCCACGAGAAAGAATTTGGACCGTTTTGACGCATCTTTATCAGGAGACATTTGGCGTTTGTGCAATTTAAAAGGAAACATATAGACGGAGATTAGATTTCAGTCAGGCTAGAAAATGCATCAAAATGCAAACCCAAACAGTTTGGGGAGTAAAAGAGTGAACAGAATGACGGCATCCACGTGAGGAGAACATTTACTGTGTCTGACGATCAACTTTGTTATAAACTGTGTGTTACAGTAGAACATTAGAGTCAAAGTCGCCAAATGCCCTAAATCCACACAACCCTTTGATCTACGAGCGCGTGCAGGTGTGTTTCCGGCACGTGCCAGCTCTGCACATGTAACCCCAATCAGCTGGTGTGAATTACAGCTCAACAGAGAACTGAAGATGGTTTCAGCTCTGTCTCATCTGGAGATAAAGTTTCCAAACATACCAAATGTCATCCTTCCTGATATTATTTGAAGTCTGTAACTTTTATTTACAGATGTATCTATTATTCTTTACACTTATTTTCTTTATTTACCCATCTGACTACGCTGACTATGATGCAAGTGGATTTAAAAAAAATAAAAAATCCATGTTATTTGCACGAAAAGTCACTTTACTGCATGCATGGGCAGGATTCTGACATCTTGTGCAAGCATGCTTTGTATTTTTATCATTTCCTCTCGATTGTTTCTGCAAAAATCAGAATACAACCTGTTAAGATGCCAAAACAACGTGCATTTATTACATCATTTAGTTCAGCTTCAGGGTGCCT
Source organism: Nannoperca australis (assembly GCA_036023655.1). Lineage (NCBI taxonomy): Eukaryota > Metazoa > Chordata > Actinopteri > Centrarchiformes > Percichthyidae > Nannoperca > Nannoperca australis. The sequence continues at coordinate 13,483 of JAVQJD010048231.1, read as the reverse complement.
GTGATATTTATCACGTTTGACTGGCATTCATTTCAGACACGTTGTATTTGACTGTGTTATGTAACAGAACATTTACCAGGAACAACACCCCCCCTCCCTATAGTAAAAAATATAATAATTTAGGCAAAGCTGAGGGAGCTGGGAAGGTGATTTGGGAAGAAACATTTCCAAGTGCTGCTGTTTATTAATTTGACAGTAATGTAACAAATCTAACAAGCAAATCTGTCAGGCGACACCAAACAGATGCATATTGGGTAATAATTAAGGTCCCAAGATTACATTAAATCAAGGTTGGACTCTCTCCAGCTTTGGGCCTCCTGACCTACTGCTTTGCACTGGCCTTAAAACAAACTCAATGCCTGACTGTTAACATAGCTTCACTGTAAATCATCATTTTTTTGTTTCGGTCTTCTACAAGGCTGTTTGTGTGGAGTCAGTCGTGTTGTTGGACCTGTCACCTCTGGATTTCTGCTCTGAATTTGTTGAACTCACCGCTGCTTGTTCTGCTCTACCGGGATTGTCACCATTTACGAGCGGCTGGCGATCTGATTGGGCGGCAGCATCTGTGGGAGGTGAAACAACCACTCTTTCTACGGGCTCATTGGCTGTTCTGTCTGTCACAATAACATAATTGGGCTCTGGCTGGTGGGCACTGGAGCGACGCTGCAATGCATGCTGGGTGCAGGAAAAGGAACGCTGCCGAGGGGCAGGCTGGGGCGACAGGAAGTGAGGTGTTGCGGCTCGGGGGACTTCCTGATGTCTGTCACGATCCTCGTCTTCTGAGGTCACCTCCTGTAAGGTGCTGATTGGCCGAGGGGAGCGGCCCATGATCCTCGGAGGGACCAGCGCTGTTGCTGATTGGTTGAGCTGTGGTCGCCAGTTCTGAGGGGCGGGGTACTGCACTCTGCTCGCCGACCAATCACTGGCAAGACAAGAAAGTCACCACAATATTAGACTGTAACACAGAAACAGAGAGGTTTGCATGTTTGTCCCATTCAATACAAATTTACCGTGCTGGCTTCTTCTTGGATGGAAAAGGTTGGTGTTTGAAAAACAATACTTAAATGCTGGACTTCACAGTGTCTTTGAATGCACCACCAAGGAAACATTCTCAGTCACCAACACAACATTTCACTTTTTGCAAAAGAAGAGCTGAGTTTGCACAGTTCCGTTGCAAGTTGATGTTTATTCTCCCTGATTTTGTAAAAATTCCTTCTGTTTGCGTTGATGCTTTTAAACTCAGTGCAGTATGTTGTACTGTTGCCTTTTTGCATAAATATATATTTTTGAATTAATATTAACTGTGAGAAAAGTGCTTTAAATAAGAGTGTTTCACCATGATGAAAAAAACCCCCAAACAATTCATCATTGATGATCAAATAGTAGCAAATTATTTTCCTGTTGAGCCACTAATCGATTGATCGACTTATCATTTCAGCTCTGGTTGTAAAGTTTCTGGTGGTGCGTCGTCAGAAGGTACGTTTTTTGTTATTTCTGGAACCTTACTTTTGTGGAGGTGGGGTCATATCTCGATGCCCTATGATCCCAGAGAAGGAGGCACTTCTTCCAGGCAGGCCTTGTGATCCGACCCACGGCGAGTACATCAGAGCGCGCTCCTCCCACAGCACGTCATTGGCCATGTCGACGGGAACGGGCCCTCTCTGAATCTGGTGAGCCAATAGGAGCTCCAGGACCTGGTGACGCATGCCCTCTCTGGCCACATCGATCGGGCGACGTCCCCTCCGGTCGCACAGCTCAAGGTTGGCACCATGAAGGATGAGGAGCCTGGACGTATCATAGCAACCATAGAGGGCAGAGAGGAAGAGCGCTGTCTCGCCCTGTGAAAATCATAATTATAACATGCTTCTGTAATGCCTGGAGGATTCAGAAGACACGGATGAGTCAGGATTCTTAGTCCTCCTTAATAACCACTTATAAACAAACTGTCAGAACTCACCTTGTTGTCTTGCAGGTCCACAGCGGCCCCGTAGCGAATGAGGGTCCTTGTTAGGGAGAGGTGGTTTACTGAGCATGCCCAGTGCAGGGCGGATCTCCCTGAGAGAGACAGTGTGAGCGGAGGGGAGGTGAGGGGGAAGAACGGAGGGAGTAAGTCAGCCAATGAACAACCATTACACAACAGAGAAGGGCCAAGGTGGTGAAGAGAGGGAGAATGGAGGGGTGGGATGAAGAGATGAACTGTTTCAGCCGAAAGTGAGAAAGAAATGACAGAGATAGGACAGATAAAAAACAAGAGATGTAGAAAGAGGTAGACAGAAGGACAGACAGCAAAAGCAAGGAGAAAGGTGAGCAACAAAGTTAATACGTCCATCAACCCGAGTTCGAGCACTAGAGAACATTAACTTTGTTCCGAGTCAGAAGAGGACAGCAGGGGAGCTGGGGGAGGAGGAGGAGGAAGAGGGAGCCACGGAGGGATGAAAACAGGATGGGAGAGGAGGGACACAAAAGGAGGACGTGAGAGAGACGGGGTAAGTTACACCAGTTACTCAGCCCCTCAGTGTACAGGTGTCAGAAAATAATGACTTTCTCAAAAGCCAGAGAGGTGTTTTTTCCTTCAAGGCGAGCTTTAACCCATTCATGCACTGGCTCCAAACACAGCATGTGGACAGATACATTTTTATCAGCCAAGCTAGAGTGTAGCTTCAGGGACTGCAATGTCAGTCTGTCGGTCTGTTGGTCGGTTTGGCTTTGGTCCAACTGGAATCTACTTTGAACTGACCTGAACCACCAGCAGGAGCACATTTTTGTTTTTTAGTGAAATGTCTCAAAAACTATCATTTAGAATGCCCTAAAATTTGTTTTTTGGTGAATAACTTTGGTGATCCTTAACTTTTCACCAGGTGACATTTTTTATTTAATCCAATACTTTGGTAAAGACCAAATTATTGCAAAAAAAGTAATTACATTCCCATTGTGTGTTCTGAGCGCCGCCACATAAACACGGATGACCTACATGAAATACTGTGCCTGAACGCATCCTGGGTAGACGGGGGACTGAAGCTGCTGCTCTGCTAACGTGCTGCATTCACTGTCTTACTACAACAAAATAAAATATTAGGTTCCCGGTCATTAGGTGGAAGAATTTTGACATAGTTTATTTATTAAGAATAATATTAAATCTCCCACATGTACAAATATGATGACTATTAGGTTTTATAAAGTTCATGAAACACAAAAAGAACTTTAGTTTTCACTTTGTTTGTCCTTTTGGAGTTAAAAAGCATTTGCAAAATCATCCATATTTAATCAATTCATGCAAGAAAGGCAGATTCATCTTACAGTGAAATACAGGCAACGATGAAACTGCATTTGCACAGAATTCTTCATTACTGTTTTTAACAGTAATGAGATGGATGAGGTTTATAATTTAAATACAATTCCTTATGGCTCTTACCTCAGGAAGGTTTAGACAGGCACCAAGATTTACATGCACATATTACTTGACTGAGGTTTGGGGTTGAGTCAGACTTTCAGTAACCAAACTAATATTAGTAACTGTTACAGCGATGCATTACCAGTATGATCAGTGTTGTTGACGGGCACTCCCGCTCGCAGCAGCTCCAGGACCACTCTGTCCAGCCCGCTGCGCACCGCTCGGATCAGAACCACAGAGCCATCCGGACCACACCACTCTGCAGACTGCCGACACAAACAAGCCACGAAAACTATATTAATACAGACATACACATGATACACATTTCACATATACCTACACATTTAGGTGTATAATACAGTTTAGGTTTGGCCTTATACAGTGTGGTCTATAGTTATACAGTAATTCTAAACAAAGAAAACCCAAAAGAACAAATAATCAACAAAAATTAAATGATATATCTAAATCCTACATAACAGTGGCTCCTCACAACATGGATAAAATAAAATGAACACTGTAACAACAAAAACACAGGGCAGACCTGCTGAGGAGGACTGAGCAGAGGGGGAGGCATGGCGTTTCTCTCCCATCCTCTAGGTGGAGCTGTGGGAGAACAAGAATTGTTTAAGGTGGATCTCCAACAGGCAAGCCTAAGGATTTTCATACACGTGCAAATAACTATATGTGGAAGGGTATGTATAGTTCACATGTCACTTTGTGCTGCACAGTGTGTGAGTATGCGTCCTGTTTAACTTACAGTGTCTTACATCGTGTCTGAGTATACTGTGTCTCCATTAACTCCTGTGCATTTATTAAACTTGTTAAATACAGTGCTTATTTTGACAGTAAATAAAGGCAGAATTTTTTTTACCAAAAAACAAACAGAGACTGAAGTTTGTTAGAGTATGGGCAAAGTATTTTTATATTCATAGTTACCTGTGGTTTAAACATTGCATGCTGAAGTATAACGGCCAGCCAATCGGAAACAAGTACAGGGCAGAGTATAGTATATAACAAGTATAGTAATGCTGGACATTGTAAACATATTTTTCCAGATGAATGAGTTAGTTAATATTAATGAGTGACCGAGTATGTGAGTAAATGAATGAATTAACGAGTGTTAAACCTTACATTGTACAGGTCTGCGTGGCTGTGAGGTTCCGGCCCGGTAGTGTTTCTGCTCCTGGCTCCTGTGGTCACAGATGGAGGCGTCCTCCTGTCGCCTGGAGCATTTCGCACTGATGTCTTCCATTGAACTCTGGGTAAAGTCTGTGTCACTTCCTATGTCTTGGTCCCTTTTGAGAGGTCTAAAAAAAACAAAAAAACAAATGCAGTTACACTGGACTTTTTCCTTTTCCTTTCTTCTTATTTTGATTTACGAGTCACCCAACAGCTCTGCAACACACCCAAACGGTCTTGCCATTTAAGGGTATGTTTTTTTAAAATGTAAACATGCACTGGTTGGTAGAGGAAATGGACCGGGACCCTGGAACACGACAGGGATCTGAGGGGGTTACTGTTTCACGGCCGCGAGTGAGTTGTGGTCAGGGGCCCCAAAAATGAACCCTACAACCCTCTCTCTCCCAGAAAATTAAAAAAATGCAACGAGTGAGGGGCCTGTTGAGCCATTTTCAACCCGTGAAATACAGATTTTTATACATCTCATAAGAAATGTCAATATTAACACCAGCATTGATGTGGCTACATTTAGTTTACAGATCAAAAACACGGCACCTCTTTTAATTAGAGATGTGGGAACCAGCAAAGCGTAATAAATGACTCAAATGATTAACTGATCATCAAAACGGTTGCCAATTGATCCGACTTCAATAATACATTGTTCATCATGACTTGAAAATGAACATTAAATCATGGCAGTAATGAACTGAATGTTCAAATCATTGAGACTGACAGGAAACATTAATGCCTGTTCAAACAATGTGAATATATACAATATATACTGTGTATGAGGCAGAGAAGAGTTAATAGTTACAGGATAAAGGTGATTTCCATGACATTCAGTCTTTTCAATAACTACACAGGATGAACTCTACAATATACCATATTTGCCTACATGACATCATCACTCCAGCAGACAAAACATCCTCTCATGTCTTTCAAAGCAGCTCCTCTCACCGCATTCGAATGGCGTCCTCCCCCAGCGGTTCCCTCCTCCTCTTTTTCTCCGCTTCCTTCGCTTTCTTCTTCTTCCTCAAGCTTATCTTCTCTTTGTCTCTGCTGGATCTGACCCTGTTATCTTGGTGGGCCGCGTGCGGCGGCAAGGCCTTGGATTCGAGGTCACGGTCTGTGACTGTGGACCGGTGTCTCACCCTGTTGTTGCCTTCCCTCTCCACCCGCTGCTGTCTCACCCTCCTCACCACCAAGAACACTACCAGGGCCAGCACCAGCGGCAGGCCAATGGCTACGGCAATCACGGCCCATAGCCATGCAGGGGTCGGCTCTTTGAGAGGAAGAATACAGAGGAAAGTTTTAGTACCTAAATATCCTCACACCGAGTCAAAGCGTTATATTGTCTTTTAGTTCACATTAATCCTAAACTTTGCAAAAAATAAGATACAAAAGTACTTACATTGTAATTCTGCGACAGATTTCTGTGAGATTTAACTTATTTTACTTCTTACAATTCAACGTGATGATATGACTTGACTTTGCAGATCACAATATTAAAGCAGCAATTGATTTTGTTTGGCCACATGATGACCGCCACTTAATTATTACAATATTATCACCTTTGGAGTGGTGTGTCTGGCCACCTGGTGAATGTAAATGTAATCTTCACTTTCCTTTTAGCTCTGTTTTGGTCATCAATGTTTACTAGTTAGTTGCTAACTGTATCTGTCTGCTGTTTGGTTCTGTGGAGATAGTGTACAGTGTGTAAATTAGGCTTTTTCACTGAAAACAAACACATGTTGTACCTTGAGAGCAGAGTGAACTAAAAGAGTAAAATCAGGGGTTGTAAAACCAAAACAATAACTTGAAAGACACTAAAATCCTAAAATACATATAGCTGAAGGGAACTGCAGAGTCAGGTGATAATTGAGGGACCGCTTTCAAATCACACTTTGTCATTTGATCCATTAGTTAACATACAAATATTGATTAGTGCAGCTTTAAACAAAAGCCTAATGTTATCAGGGTCTAAATATCTCCCCACAGTTCATTGATTGATTCATCGTCAGGTTTTCCAAGAACAGCTGATTGTCTGTGGACGACTTGTTGACTAAAATCTCATTGTGAAAAGTGAGTTTCTGAGATTTTCTTTTCTTTTAAGAATACAAAAACCAAAAGCACAGAGGATAAGATGGGAGCTATTTGATATGATAAAGCCCATTATGTTCGTCTCTGTCTCTTTAATCTGAATTTAAATATTCTATCTCATGCTTACGCTTATTTCTAATTTGCTGAGCCTAACACAGCTCTACTGCCCATAACCCTGGTGGGATCCATATTGTCATTATTTATATTTTGACTAGATATCATTCTTTGTCATTTTGGTTTACGCTGGACTCTTCCTCTGAGAGATTGAATGTTTGATCAACTAAAACTCAAACCTGCAGCATCTACACACTGGAAACGGAAAGGTGTTTTATAGTGTTGTGTTTGGAAGCAATTCAAAGCTGGATGTGTGTGTGTCTGTGTGAGAGAGAAAGAGAGGACATGTGAGCCTACCTTTGACTTCCTCTATCACAATTTCCTCGTCTCTGCTTCCTATTTCCTCTCGGACACCTCTAATACTGACGACAGCCTTCAGCTCTGGGAGGGTGGGGAACAAGCTAGGCTTTAGCAACATTACGGCATGCAGGAAACTGGCTGCCTCGGTGGCATAGGGGAAACAGGTAGAGGGCAGACGGGAGCATGGCCTGTTGTCCACTTGGAGGAAAAAGAGTGAGCTAGGAAAGAGAGAGAGAGGGAAGGAAAGAGCACTTACGTCATTACTGAGGCCTGTACCAATGTTGCCAGGATTAGTTTACTTAAAAGCTGGGACCTTCACAACCCTTATGCTCTCTTACAAAACAAACACAAAATCAACAAAACGTACCTCTGAGATAACTTACTGCAAATACAGATTCACATGGATATTAATATTCATATCAAACTCACTCTGCTAGTCAATAGACTCATTTCAGATGTCTTACTGTACTGAATGGAGTTCCCCAAGGTTCTATTATTGGCCTGCTAATATTTTATATTTACATAAATAATTTAGGTGTTAATGCACATGTAACTAACATGAATTATTATGGAGATGTTATGGTTTTGTCTAGCTGTGGCTCTTCACTCTCAGATGCACTTCATACACTACAGTCTGTTTTTAATATATCTCCACAATATAGACACTGTGAATGTTGTTGTTACAACAAGTTTAAGGCAAAGCAAGGCAAGGCAGCTTATTTATATAGCACATTTCAAACACAGAGGCAATTCAAAGTGCTTTACACCAAGCAGCAACAACAAGTTGCAACAAACTTAACTACATCCAATAGGGTTAGGGTAAGTTCATTTCACTCACCCATTTGAGTCAGCTGGTGATACCTGAGTCAGCAGGTTGGCGAGCTGCTGAGGGTCAAAGTCAAACAAGTTCCTGTTAGGGGCGAGGGGGGCGGAGCCTCTCAGTTTGAGTGGCGAGTGGAGGAGGACACTGAGCGCCCAGAGCAGGGAGCTGTTGGAGAAGGTGGTGCCTTGGTGCTGTGGGATGTTGGCGTGAAGGACCACGGTGCCTTTGGCCCACATGGGGCTCTGGTCTGTGAAGCAGTCGCTGCCGTCCCATCCACAGGGGGCGCTGTCGCATCCCTGCTCGCAGTGGTGGTTGGCGTAGTGATCGCGGCAGTACTGGATGTGGCCCGGACTGAGAGCCATGATGGGGAGGGATGAAGCGACGTAAAGTAAGGCACAGATTAAGAGACTTTCAGCTCAAGGTCTACTTACTAGCGTTTTTTGCCCAGAGCTTTCAACGTAGACCATGAGATGTGATATTTGTCATACTGCTGTTTTGAAGGTCAAGATTTAACTTCATGCTCAGATTAAGAGATGTCAGCACAGGAAATGAGTAACTATTATTATCTTACTGTTGTATTGTGTTTATTGCACTTTTGTAGATATTATGCTGCCTGCACCTAAAACGTTTTAGTATTTCACTATTTAATTCTCCTTTGCACAACTGTACTGATTAATTACAAAAACCATAATAAATTTATCTTATTTATGACTAAATAATTGCGATGACAGTTCTGATCTCTCATAAAAAACATCCTTAAACCCAACATAATTTATGTTAAAAAAGTTTCAAATACTAAAAAAGAGGTGGAAAAAGAATATAATACAATTAACAATTAAGCTAGAAATGTTTTCTTGTGGTTCTATGACAATGAAAATAACCACAAAAGTGTTTTACTTGCAGTGGCCCCTGTACTGCAGGCAGTCGAAGCCGTCTCTGAGACACGCGGGCTCCATACAGTCTTTGTCACATCTCCCGTCTCCAAACTTGTCTTTACACATTCTTTGAACGGGACAGTGGCCCCAGGGATCGCCAGCAGCTGCAGCCACAAACACAGATTAGTGCACAAAAATGAAGAAATAGTGCACATGTCCATATATTAATCATATACATGTATGTCTTGTCCATTTAAACTGCAGGTGAATTTTATCAGGACTGAAATATGTCAAAGACAAACAACATCACTTCAAGTTCACAACTTGGACACTTGGCAAATAAACTGAATGTTATTCATTGAACAGTTTTATTTGTTGCTTGAAGCTGCCATTATTCACAGCAATTAAAGTGACCGAGCAAACTGTTTTCACTAAGTGTCTTATCGCAGGACCAAGTCACCCACATATTCAAACTCCTCATTGTTTCTGAGCATTAGCGCCTATTCATAACAATGCAGGTCAAGCCATGGAAGGTGGGTCCTGATACGGGACGTTGAAGGAAACAGGAAATGGGCCCGACATAAACAGGAAGTTTCCAGGAGAAGCGAATAGCAACAGGAAATGGAGTGGGCCGGGCCTTGATAAAAGGTCGAAGGTCGTCGCTGTGGTGATGAGGAATGTGATGGAGTCGGACAATGGGCTTGGCAGGTGTGTGCGGGGCAATAAAATTATAGCAGAGAAAAAAAAGCACGAACAATAGAGCTGAAATTAGAGATGTTAGGTGTTTCTTTTTGTTTCACTTGGTCAGCAAAGAGACCTTCCTGGTACAGGAGGGGTAGAAATATACGTCCTTATTATTTATATAATATAAATGTAAGAAATAGAAATATTAAAACAGTGGGAATGAGAAAATTAATCTGTTAATGTAAATGAAACTTACTCAAAAATATGTAAGTCACTTTTTCCCTAACAGAATATTAGGTGAAATCCACTCAATACATGAAACAAACAAAAATAAAAGATTATTACAAAACATTTTTAAATAACGCAGTGTTTATCAGTATCTTACAAATGTAAGGCTTCAGTCTGGAGAAGTCATATCATCTTGTCAACCACATGGACCTGAACTAAAAACCACTCCAATTAATTGAACACAGCCAGGTCATCAGATTCCACATTTCTCTCTACAGCCACAGGATGCCGTTTCACAACACTTTGAACAGGTACGTGTTTCACGTTTGTACACAAGACTGATAAATCTAACTCACCTTGACATGACCAGCTCAGTCCCAGCAGAACAAACGTCCTGAGAGCCGACATCTTCAGGTCCTTCAGGTCCTTCAGGCCGCGGCTGCGGGTCTCAGACGGATCAGCGACAGAGTCCAGCTGTTTGGTCGACCCGCCTCCGATCTGCAGAAGCTCAGCTGTGTGACTCACAGCGTTCGACACTGTTGTAAATCTGCAGCTCTGTGGTGCCGCTTTAGTCCTGCGGTTCACAGCAGGACCGTTAACTCTGAGTGGAGTTACCCAATCCCATCACCACGCAGAATCCCATCACCACGCAGAAACCAACACCTTCCAACACCACCACCACCACCCAGCTCACTTTGTTCACTCGCTCTTTTTTCAGAGGCCCTGCGGATATCTGGACAACTTCCTGCCACTGTGTGGAGAAGAATAGGAGGGTGACGACCGTATGTGCGCGGGCATGTGTGTGTGTGCGTGTGTGTGTGTGTGCGTATGTAGCTCTTACTGCGTTTCAACTTGAAAAATAAAATCCCCCGCAGAACGAGCTGTGAGCTGTTAGAAGAAGCGTTATTTCCCTGTGTAAAAAGCTGCAGGGTGTGAGGGGATGGCGTGGTTTGAATCTGACCTTTGCAAAGAAGTGTAGAAGCACGTACGCGCACAAACACACACACACACACACACACACACACACATCTGTTTTGTCCAGCTGCTGAGTCCTAAAAAACTTGACTGTGAGTGTCCTGCCTCTCGCAGAGCGCTCTGAAAACTGCTTCTATTATTTGTTCTCATTTAATCCACAAAAGAAAAGTAGAACACTTCGATCCCAGATGGTTCTTTGTGAAGCACAGTGTAAATAAATAAGAACAAATAACTCGAGCAGTTTGTAGTGTTGCATTTTACTCTCACCTTTCACATGACACAGCAGATTAACAGATGAATATGTTTTAGTATTTTGTTTTACACATAGCTCGATACATTTCTGGTAATGACGGCTGACAAAGAATCTCAGAAGAACTAACATTTTCAAAAGGAACAACGTAGCCTTCTCAATTACAAAACCAAAATGAATGTAGTGCTTAAATAATGCCACTTAAGTGAAACACCTACAGACCAGTGGATCTCCTCAGACAGCGTGAACATTTAATGAAAGCTGGGACCATTAAGAACAGTCATTTTATCAAAGTCTAGGAATGAAACGCTTCACCACGTGTGTATGATTATGTTGTAAGTAATGAAGTGATACACAGCTGATGTTAACACAGCACTGAACTCCAACATAGAGCCTCTTTGTCCTCTACTGGTTACCCGCTTTCCCTGCTTGTGGCCCCAGGGCTCCTCTTTCCATGCAGTATTCCTCCCAAAGCTCGTTAAACAAATTCCCGGTCGCAGCGAAAGAACACCCTTGATCCCTTTTGGGGTCACACAATCCCAAATCCATCTTTTTAAATACAGCGCAGAACACCTGCCGAGAGAGCGGCGTAGTGTTCTTCTCCAAGCAGTGGTTGTAATAGTGCCTGTACACCTCGGACATGTTTGAGAAGACCGGCTCCAGGTACAGCTTAGAGATGGACGTCCCGCAACAGTACGAGGGCACTTTGGGTAACCTCTCAAGGAAGTCCTTCAGGACTACATGCTCTAAAGCTTTACGGGACTTCCTCTGCGTTTGCTTCTTGGCGTTTTCCTCCGAATCTTCCTGCTCGGATGGATTTTGCGCCCAGTTAAGCACCGACCACTCTCCAATCCCCAAAGTGGAGAGGAACATCTTTTTGCAAACTTGTTTTCTGTCGCCGTCGGCTATCAAATGATACCGCATCGAGACCGATCTTCTCGACTGAGTCCAAGGTGCTCGGGTTCTTTCCACCGGGTCGCAGTTGACTAATCCGGACACGTAGGTCTTCCTCTGAGGCCAGTTCATACGCTGCCAGAAACTAGTAAACAGCTCGTTCCTCGTTTCTTCACTGAAGTCAGCACAGAAGCGATTGGACGCCCTTTTGCAAGCACTGGACATGCATCCCGGTCCCATCGCCCTCTGAGCTTTAGTGACGGCCATGCCGTCTTTCTTTCGTTTGCTGATGTACGGTTTGCCCTCCATCCTAAGTTGCTTCTGTTGATTTTGCTTCCACGTTAGCGGCTTGGCGACTCTGGATTTCTTTCTGGCCGGACCCTCCGGTTCTGATGGCCTGTTTCTGTCTTTGTCGTGGGCATTCACTTGTTCTGCAAAAAAACAGGGAAATGCCATTAACATATAAGGTATTACTGTCTCTAACTAAGGCCTTCTGCTGAAATATAATGTTATGGTACCAGGTATAACATTGTTGCATTTGGGCACTAGTACGTCTTTATTTCTATCAATTAAATTATCAACAATAAAGTCAATAGAATATTAGAAAAATCACAGATTTCCACAATCAAAGGTGACGTCTTGAAATAGTTTGTTTTGTCCAACCAACAGCAGATAAAGGCAATATCCAATCAATCAGGCAATGATCAATACACAATGATACGGAACAAAGAAAAGCATAAAATCCTCACATGCGAGGAGCTGGAGCCAGCAAAGCATTTTTGCTTGATTGACGATTCCTCGATTATCACATGCCGGGTCAGCTGACTAACCGATACATCAACTAATTGTTTCAGCGCTACACAAGACAAAACACAACAGCACTCACCCCGGGTCACTTCCACGGCGTTCTTGGCTGCAGAAGAAGCAGAGTCCTGCTGTGGGCAGTAAGGGACAGCCTGCCTCTTTTCTAACTTGTTTTCACTCGAGTCGCTCCTTTTTGTTGTTCCTCTCTGCGCCCAGTTGAGCACAGACCACTCTCCGATCCCCAGAGTGGACAGGAACATGTTTTTACACACTTGTTTCCTCTTGCCGTCCACCATCAGGTGATAACGGAGCGAAACCGATCGTCTCGACTGTGACCCCGCGGCCCGAGATCTTTCCACGGGGTCTCGGTCAACTTGCCCCGCCACGTAGTGTTTTCTCTGAGCCCAGTTCATGGCGTTCCAGAATTCATCAAACACCTTCTGCCTGGCCTCGTCGTTGATTTCATTACAAAGCCGGTTGGATGCCTTTTTGCACGCATTCGAGGAGCACCTTGGTCCCACCTCTCTTGGCTGTTTTGTCACAATCTCGCCGTCCTTTTTGCGTTTGCTTGCGTACGCTTTGCCCTCCATCCTCAGCTGTTTCTGCTTGTTCTGCTTCCACTTTGATGGATCTGCGACTTTGGCTTTGGGGGGTTTTCTGCCGCCACCTGCCTTCTCCAATTTAGTGTTTCCATTTTTGGCAGCTGCATTAAAGAACGCTAAAAAAACAATCGAAAACACACAAACATCAAGATTAATTAGTGGGATGTGATGTGAAATACAAAGGGTTAGTTTATCGAACATTAAATTATGCAATAAGCAATGTTATATATATATATATATATATATATATATATATATATATAT
>JAVQJD010048230.1:0-21225 GCA_036023655.1 Nannoperca australis | reverse complement strand
ATTGAAAATACAAAAAAAAACATAAGTGAGCGGGATGTTGACAAAGGAAAAACATGGAGAACACACGATGGTTAGTCACCTGAGCAGTGCCTTTAGCTTTAGTGTCAGCAGCAAGGAACTTAGAAGAGAGTTTAGATACAGGGCTTTTGTAGTGACTGGTAGAGGTGGAGGAAGAGGAAGGCTTGGGAGGATGGCGAGTGGCCAGCTTGGCCGAGGGCATGTTCTCATAGAGGTCAGCATTCTCATAGTGCACCTCCCCTTTCAGCTGGCGCCCCCCTGTGCTGGGACTGGAGTACTGCGCCTCCGGGTCCTGGGGTTAGACCGGGCAGGCGGGCAGGCAGGCATGCAAGCAAGCAAGCAAGCGGAGAGGAGACAAAGAGAGGAGAGGAGAAAGAGGAGAAAAGAGGAAAGGAGAGGAGAGACATAATACATCAAATTAAAGAAAGATAAAGAGAGAACAGGAAGGGAAAGATGATAGCAGTATAAAGTTAGGTACACTATACTGCCACAGAACGTGTTATTGCATTATGGCATTAATTAAAAGGTGCTGCTGTGACATTTGAACATCAAGTAAATCTAGGAATCTAGGAACCTGGAAAACCTGCCATATCCCCATAAATGTGGCCGTTGTTCGAACTGGTCATTGTAGAGATTTAGGGGAAACTATAATTAAACTTTTTTATTATTTTTATATTATTAAAATAAAATATTGGGGCTTTCCAAATTAACCTGATTTTACATGAATATCATCCACCTGTCTCTGAGTGTGACCAGAAGAACATCCATTAGGGTAACTACACAGGTATCTACATCCGGGTCCACTTACACGATCCATAGAGTCACAATGGCCACATTTACAGGAAATACTCCAAGTTAAAATATACTGGATTTCTCTTTTACATAATATTACGATACAGCAAGCTATTTTTCCTATAATGAAATATATTTGTCTAATAATCTATAATAGTGTGATCAGATTCAGTTCGTGTATTGAGTCTGGATGTTTTGTGACTTATGAATATATTAAATATATATTGATGTTAAAATGCTACATGTAGCACCTTTAATGCTATACAGAAAAGTGAAAAGCAGTTAGCAACGATCATCATGTAGGGGTATCACCTCTGAGCAGCTGTGTCCTTACCGTTCCGTTAATGGGCACGTCGTCATAGTGCAGAGCCATGCCGGTGGGGCAGGCGTAGCCGTTTACTGGGTTGTCAAGGTACGGGTTGGGAGAGACGGCACGCTTACTGGTGAAACTGTGAGGAGAAAAGATGAATTAGATCCATTGAAAAGAATCCACCTCTCTAATAAAGTACTTCTAGAAGTGCACATGTTCCTGTCACAGTGCTCAGACCCTTTATTCTGTAACATACAGTGTACATGGATCAGTAACAGCAGCAACATCAACAACAGCAGTAGCATCAAGCCTTTGGTAGTCACACTGAAACTGACAGCATGTAAAACAGCACAGCAGACTCAATAAGGCTCCCTATGAGCCACTTAATGCTAAACACAACACACAACTTGTTACGTCTGTATCTTTATCACCAGAGGAAATGGGTGTGTCCCTCACCAGAACGACTGCTTGGCCAGCTGGATGACATTGGCAGTGGTCTCGACATCGATGTAGTCGTAGTGCAGGGTGGCTGGGTCGGTGGTGGAGCCAGTCTCAGCCAATAAAACCCCCAACCAGCGACCCAGCTCCTCAGAGGAAGAAGCCTGGAGGAGAAGGACAGAGTTACCATAACACTTATGAACCTGAATAAAAGCTGAGATGACATCCAATTACCATTCTTTTAAGCAAGCATAAATATCATTTCTTCAAATCTGGTTTGTTGTAGGAACTGGCCACTTTTTGCATGTTACCGTCCATCAAAGGCTCAGTAATGATACGGTTCAAAAGGGAAAAGTAATGGAAGCAAACATCTAGCAGTGGAGAGCGTGCAGACAGTGATGAAACACACACACCAACATCATCCAACACAGACACAAGTCAGTGACATTTCACCACATGAGAGGGAGGAAAAGGAGGAAAACATGAGCAGCGTTTGCCTGTGTGCTTTTATATACTGTCTGCTTCATTTCATGGTGGACAGTGAAGATTTAGTAGCTGACTTTAACACATCTCCTCTTCTACAGAACCTGACTCTTTGGACTCCTCACACACAGCTCACCTCCAGGACAGCCACCTCCTGGCCGTTACGAAGCAGGCGGAAGGCAAAGGGGTGTTTGTGATCAAGGCCGGGGCTGACCTCGCAGCCGCGAAGGGGCAGCGAGGCGATGTGGCTCTTCAGGTCGTCCCGGTCCTTATGGAGGAGCAGCTGGTTGTCTTTCAGGCGGCACCAGCGCTCCCGCCAGCGGTTATTGGACAACACGTTCAAATAGCCTGTCAATCAAAGCAAACCCAGTCAGGTAAGAAAGTCTTAAAGAACTAGACTTTTTACAGATTTTAATCATATCACACCATATTTAGGATACCTTTTATGGACAGCATTTTTTCAGCAATAGCTGTCCACTTTTCCCACACAGGACTCAAGACTGTGCACTCACACATAAGAGGAATCTTTACACATACTGAAAGTGATGCGAAAGACAAAAGCCGGTGCATGCGTGCATTTTTGTATGGGACGTTGCCGACTGTCTTCTTTATTAAAAGAATGTGCTAGTTTGGCTGTAAACATGCACCAGGTGCTCTTTAGTCTTTATGGAACTTTGGGCCCCAGTGATTCAAACCAGCACCCACAGGTGTTTCCAACACAACCAGTGTCTCAGTACAGGCCTCAGTCTGCTTTAGACAAGGGGCTCCCTAACTTAAAGAAAGAATTCATGGAGGACCAGCCAATACCACTCATTGCCAGCTTAATTGTTCTCCACACCGCATCAGCAGACACACTAGAGGATTAGACAGGGAGCTTGCCTTTTCACAAATCATCAAGTTTTAGCTCAGATGCAAACTTTCTATTTAACATCCCAACATACAAATCAGCACCAGGATGAGATGGAGGAAGGGAGGCATAGAGGGAGGGGGAGACGGAGAACTTTATTTGAAATCTGTATGTTATTGTGAATAAATGGGGTTAATGATTATTATTCAGCTTATTGTGTGGAATCATATTGCTTCCTCACAGCCTGGTAGCAAATATTCGGAGGCTCTGTACCGGTCCACGACCCAGGGGTTGGGAACTTCTCCTCAAAACTCCCTGAACGTTTCTCTCGTGGTGTCGTGGTCTCTTTCTGTGGCTTCAGCCCTGCCTGCGACTGGACTCACTGGGAGCATGTGCAGACACTTCTGCCTTCAGACTTGGTAGAATGACACACACCATCTACTTGGTCTGACCTTTAGGATAATAACTTGAATGTCTTTGTCTTACCACATGTGGGCACGTCTTCTTCTGCTGACGAGGTCTGCTCATCAGTGGACGGCTTCTTCTTACCCAGCCCTATGATTTTAGTGATCTTCATCCCTGCTCCCTTCCCCACTGTCCCCGTCTTCTGCTCGGACTTTGAGTTCTTCTTTCCTTTTCCTGAGAGACAGACAAACAAACGGGACATTAGCAAAACACCTTGAAGGACTCCTGCAGACTCAATGGGCTCTACACTTAATATCTTCACACAGGGAGTTACTAAGAGAGATGTTACATGTCCATTTATGTCGATTCTTTGATGTTTGATGCTTTTGCGTTACTGTAAAAAAGAGGCATGAAGAAAGAGAGCAACCTTAACACTACTACTCAACCATGAGTTTACAATCAGCTGCATTGGGTTTAATCCGACCCTTGTGGGTTCAAAAGCTCTTTGTTGGTGAATTAGGTTCACTCTGCAACCCCAGCATCTCCACAGCTGGCCTAGTTTCTATCCAAACACAGAGACAGCGAGAGAGGAATGACTGCACACATTCTGCTGGAAGGAGGGCTAAAGTCGAGTAAGCCGGGTCTCAAGAGGCTGAGATGTCTGTCTGTCTGTCGAAAATAGCTTCTGCTTGGCTCCCTCGATAAGATACTGTGGTCTGTGGTGTCTTTAAATGTACGTGGATGAGAAAGAATCAGAGTAAGAGAATCAAAGAAAGGAGAAGAGAAGAAAAAGTATTGGTCAAAATGCCAAACACAAAGCGTAACAAGACAAAACCTATGGAGGCAAGATAGACCGTGGAGAACACCACCATGAATTCCCCTTCACTGATGTCAGAGCCGAGTGTCTCGAGTGATTCTACAGACTCGCAGTAATACACTGTACATAATCACCAGTCGCCGCTGCCTCGCACCAATCAGAACCTAGCTGTTGAAAACCAATAACCAGAAGTCCGAACTGATATGGTACATTTTTTCCATGTTGCGTTTTCCTCTCTGATATGATGTGACAACTACCATGGCGACTGCCTTAATTACATTAATTAAATAGGAAGCAGTCTGCACTCCATTTGAGTTGCAGGGTTTTTCTCCAAATTCCAAAAGTCTACAAACACACAATGCAGGCCTGAGGTAGAAGGCAGACACATACAGATGTGAAAGCAATTCAAACCTTTTTAAAAAGGAGGAATTCTTCAGGAGACGAGGAGGAGGAAAACTCTGATCAGGTAAATTTGATTCCAGTAAATCAGCTCTTTTTGTTACCAGCCATGGAAAGAATGTGGCTGATTATGAGGATTTCAGGACTGAGTGAGAGAATGAGCAAGAGCTCAGTGCAGTTCATTATGTTGATTTCACAGATAAATCGGTTTACTGGACGACAGAAAGGTAGCAATTCAAAAACAGGCTCACATAGGAAAACGTAAACATCAGACTGAGCCCAGGTGTGTCCTGATTCAGATTGACATCATGTGACCCATATGAAGTGGTCTAATCGGTGTTTTTGTAGGTGTAAAGATTAGAAAACCCACGCAAGAGCCAGAGATACGGCTACGTCTATATACAACCACAGATCCAAACCAGATTCTGAGTGAAATCTGTCACAAATCAAGATCTCTGACAATCTTTTCTACCAAGTCAAATGCCACACGGGATTTACAGTCTGCAAAATGTGTGGCGGTAACAGAAAATGTACCGCTGGTGCCACAAATTATGCTATTAATTTAAGAAGCAACGTGGTTGCTGCAAGCCAGTTACTGGTAAGCATTAGCTACTAATGCTACTCCCAGTTGAAGCTAATAACTGATGCCATGAGCTTTTGTATTTACATGCACACATTTGGTGTTGCTGAAATGACCAAATGTAGATTGACAACTCTGAACAATATCCAGTCACCAGCATTTCAGAGACAAATGTCTTTTTGTTCAAAGTGACTTGCCCAGGGCATCTCAAACCGTCTTTAGCTTTGTTGTGTGGCAGCAGAAACAAACACTTCAAAATAAAATGACAAAATCCTGTTGCTGAATCAATATTAAATAACAACAGTCAATCACAGTATATTGTTTCCTTAAAAATGTATGCATCTGCACCTTTCTTGAATTGGATCGTTGTCCATGTGTCTTGATATGAATCAATTCGTCTGAGATGATGATGCACAACAAAGTCTTACTAAAAATATTAACTAAAAATACATTTTTTGGATCCCACAGATTGTGGAAAGTGAGTTGTATTTCAATGCTATTGTCAGATTTGACCTACACTATGTTACCATAACAACAAATAAGTAAATTGAACAATTTGATATAGCTGCATTAGGCTGATCTGAGCACTGCTGATCCCATTTCTATACCCAACCGATTCACAGCAATGACACATAAACAGGACTTATACAACCGAGTCCATCAATCACAGGTCTGTGCTGACTCCATAAAGAGCCAACTGGATTGGAGTCTGAAATTAACTGCTGCTGGGAAATCTGTTTCAGACATAATGCTGGAAAAATGAACCTTTTTAAAGAGGAACAAAATAAGTGTTAATTTTAGTTGACAACCCAAATAACTGAGCTGACAAGTAAAATGAACTTTCCCTCCCTTGAGGAATTCTGCCTGCTGCGCAAATAAACGGTAAATAATCAGAGACTATTTCACCCGGATCTCTTTGTTTTGGCATCTGGTTCAGCAGGAGAAGACCAACTCTGTGTAAATACCATGTAAAAGAAATCCAAATGCTCATTCTTTTGCTTCATGAATTATTATTAAAGGCTGACCTTTTCAGAGCTCTGAGATCCCCCTCTGAATCATGGGATACATAAATATGGGAGAAAGGCAGCCGTAATATCTCAGGATTTAAAACAGGGTCCAAGATGAGAACAATTCGTTGTTGGTTTCAAGAAACAACAACATTGATGATGTCTTGTTAGCGTTGGGCTTCAGCACTGTGTTGGTGTTTTATGATGGGGATTTTACTATATAACTAAACACCATTAGCAGACAAAACAACCTCAACTCAAGGTCCACTTACTAGCTTTGTACGAAGCCTTAATCTGTATCATACCGTCTTAATGCTTAGAATACTGACGTCTATCCTGTTTCCTCTGCATCCTTCATCCATGGTCGCTATAGTTGTAGGCCTACCGTGAATGCACCATAGTCTTAAACTTCCCACTTCTTCTTTTGATTCCAGTTAACTAAAAATCATTATTTCCGACGCACCAGAGGGGGATTTTCCCAGGAAAGTCCTTCCAAACATTTGTGTTTACCACAAACACTGAAATACTTTCATGAACTGGATGTGACTGACTCACTTCTGTTAGCAACAGATGTTCATTTAAAAGACAAACTAACAGATTATTTGGTTTTTGCTGCTGTGGACTCTCACCTTGGTCCTTGCAGTCGCTGTGTCCGTTCTCATGAGTCACCTCCCCGTCGGAGCTCGGCCTGTCACACGATGCCTTCTGGCAGGCAGGAAGACCATACAAAAGAAGAATGATGCACAAGAAGATACAAAGTGAACAAAACTATAAGTTTTTGGAAAAAGACAGGTTGACAAAAGGCATTAATGCACAAACACAGCCGTCTAATTACACTGTACATTGTAAAACCCTTAGGACCATCTGCTACATGTTATAGATGAATAATTACGCCAGGCTTATGTTTGCTGTGCCAAGTTGGGAGCGGTTTGTCATTAAAGAGCCTCTGATGTGGCTCATTTTCCACCACTAAACACACATGAACATATACAGGCACGCACATATGTGCCGGGTACAGTACAGTGTTAACTGCCATTTTCCCTTCAGCTCCCTATATCTTCCCTCCTGCCCCAAATGGAATAAAGTGTTATTGGACAAACAGCTTTCACTCGCCTGTGTGATTATGTTTGATTAAGCCAAGAAAAGAGGCCTGTATGGGACGGAGGTTTATTTGCAAATGTTTGTTTATGATAGCAAGATCAACCCAGAATTATTAGGTTCAATTAAGTAATCATTGACATGTACTAGAACACTTTGTGTATATTGCTTTTGATAATAAAAAATAGCCGGAAGGGAAAATGATTCAAGCTCAGCAAATCCAGCTGTCTTGCCAACCTGGAGCCAGATCCAACATGGAACCATCTCTCAGAAACCAACACTACTACAGAAATAATCATTTATGGGAAGGTACAACATCTGCTGATAAGAACACAGCGTATGGTGTATCGGTGTGTTTACCTTTTCCAGTTCAGGTTTGTGCACCGGTGATCCAGATCCAGTTCCATCCATGTCTACACTCCCATTAGCACACACCTCTCTCATCACCTGTACCACATAAGGAAATACAGCATTAGCTAATGAGGTTCACATTAAACATGTGGAAAGTCCACACTCGCACACATCCTGATCACCGGCGAGGGATGTCAATGTCTGACTGGGCCGGTGGAATGTTATGATCACAACACATGGCTGGGGCCCTTATATAAAAATCCTAAAATATTTCCTCACACCATTGCCACATAATTAAGCAGCTCATTCCTTCAGCCTAGAAAGCATGCCTGGGGTAATGCAGGCCACATGTATGGTGAACTCCCTCCTCTCTCATATCCCATCATGCTACTGAATGGCAGCCAAGGGAGCATAAGGCAATACAGCCCATGCAGTGGAGATAGAGAGCGTGCATGCATGTGTGGTAGGAGTTGGTGGAGGGGTGATGGTGTCTGCTACACATATTAGACACCACAGAACTTTACTACGTCCATGGAATCCTTATGCAATAAGGTTCAGTAGTGGTTAATGATAACTGCAGGGTTCTGGACGCGGCGCCAGTGTGCATTATCGTGACCTTGTTGGACTTCAGACCTGGCAACCAACCATCAGATCTGGCAATCCGAGGCGTGCGGCAGTGACATGGGTGTGTGTAGATGAGCGGTGGTCAGTGGGAAATGAGATTTCAGTCGAACCGCTGTGTGCAAAAGTCAGCTAATGTACTCTCTGACACACACACACACACACACACACACACACACACACACACGCACTCCCCCTCGTTTTCCCCACAAGCATTCTGATCCATCGCTAAACTCCTCAGGTCATGGGTTTAGGCTTGGAAGATTCATAATTGGGTTTCGTGGGGGAAATGACAGACTGTGGCTCCATGGGTTTGGCACAGAGAGCGGCTCAGAGGCCGGAGAGTGGGACAGACAGCAACATCATGTCTATCTTGCACTGGAGAGCTACGCTGCCAGGCTAGGGTGCTACGAAGGCCTGGTGATGTGCTACAAATCAAACTTGAGGGGGTTCGTGGGACTGTGTGTGGTAGTTTTGGGTGCTGAAACACCATTTTCAATAAAGTAATATGCTGGTGATTGACAAGTTGCTGCTGCATGCTTTAGGCCTTGAAGTGGTTTTTATATATAATCACATCCCAGGGCAGCACAGTTCACATTTTTATGCTGTAAAACTAGCTTGTAGTCTACATACACTGAACCATATCAAAGGGTAGTGAAAATGTGAAAACTTTATGTATTCCAGTAACAGCAAATCAGTGTAGAGTTAAAAGTATTTGATGCTTTTACTCACTTGGGAGTTGGCAAAACATCAAATAATGCATTCAGTCTTTCTAATCACCCAATACTGAGAGCTTTGCTCATGTGGCAGCATATTATAGGGATTTAGTTGGAGGTAAGTTTGATCATTTCCATAAAAATGATGAAAAATGATTCTCTGTGCTCTGTGGGCTTAAACCATTTGCCTTTGGCTGCACTCACCATACACCATTCATGCATGAAAGCTGAGGGTCTTTTTCAAATTGTGTAATTTTATCTTTCCTTTCTTTATAAACTGAGGGTGTATGTTTATGTGGTGTGTGCTGCAGAATGCTGGAGGAGTGCAGAATAGCTGCACTACTTAGTATTATTTTCAAAGGCAAATTAAACTCAAGGGTTTGCAGTCATTGGCTTTCTGTCAGGGGTGAATAGGCATCTTAGGTTTTTATTGTCCTGTTTTTTTTTTTTTATGCATTTCTGCATGCAGTAAAGATGACAGGAATAGAAAGGAGACTGGCTGGGGACCTTTGTTGCAAGTCATTGCGTATCAGACACAAACCAGGGATGTTTCGGTACAAGGTTGGCACCTTAACTGCTAGGCCAGTGGTTCCACTGCTTTATCAAGAACAAGACCTTCCAACATACACTGCACCAAGTCCATGATTTCTTACAGACAGTCCACAAACCTGAATAACCAGGCTGCTACAGTGCTCAGTGACATGGTGTCTTTTTCTGTCCGGGGGATCAATATGTGGAACTCTTTACCTACAGAACCTAAAGAAGACCATGGATGGGATCATGGTCAGCTGAAACTGATTTGAAAGAGGGATCCATGATGTAGTCATGACTGATCAGAGGCCCATCGAGGGACAAGCATTGCAAAGTAGCTTAGGCTAAATTAATGCCAAACGTGTTACCGTAACACACAATAAATAAATACCAGGATGGGGACATACACAGGGTGGCCATGCAGTGATGCACAAGGGGTGGGACTGTCTGAAAGCACACCACATCAGAGAAGAAAACAGATATAAAGCCAGTCAGAGAGGGAAGGAAAAGGTCACACTGTAGAGACAAAAGGGAGATGAGAAAAGAAGACGGAAAGAGAAAAAGGGAGAGAAATGCATTACATTTTTCAATAAAAGAACTGGAAGGTTTAGGAGAATGAAGTCAGGGCACAATATGGACATGTGTGTTCCATAAACACATCGTTAGCAGACAATGTCTGGGAAAATCATTACTGTAACTAACGGGCTTTGGAAATCCTCAGGTACTTCCCTAGCTTCCCCCTCCATCTTCTCTTCTCTTTCTTTCTTTCTCTTCCTTCTCTCCGCCTTCTCCTCATTCTTTCTCAGGTCTTTCTCTTTGCATCCCTCATCTCCATTTGCTTAATGTGATTTCACATGTCTTCACTGTTGTCACGAGGACACGCTGCTGGCCAGCTCATTCAACGAGGGTGGGAAATGTCATAACAAGTCTTGGTTTCCATTATCCAAATCTGTAATATGAAACGCTATTGAAGTTTAATGCCTCTGGGTAGAAGATGAGTTCCAGAGAGGTGGACAAAGAAAATAGAAAAGTTGGAGAAAAAGAGGTCAAGAGACAAAAGAAACAGCTCTCTCTGCTGCTAATGACACCAACACAGCACATGGACTTTAAATCAGACCTGATTTGCAAAGAAGGGTGTAAGCGCAGAACCTCAGCCAAGAATATGGATGTGATGACAGCTGATTGCAGCAGCATGACGAACTGCATGTGCATCGATTAAGCAAACAAAACCACCAGAGTGATTGCGAGAGTGAAAAACTGACACAGTGTCATCAGTTCAATATGTGTCTAAAATCCAGGCAGCTGACAAAATATGCTTGGAGAAACAGTTTCTCCAAGCAGCAATTAGTGCAGTCGTTACCAAAGTGTGGGTGGTGCAGAGATTTGTATATTTTCACGGGTCTGGTTGCGACTGCCTGCAGACACCTCGACCCCGACGGTGTTACCTGCCTCAGCCAATCAATAAACAATGGCTAATTACCGTGTGGAACGAGAAAGTGAACCAAGAAGAAAAACACAAACTGTGATCTTTGTTTCCCTGAATATGAAATAGCTGAAACTTTGAGAAATAGACATGCAGCAAACACTGCAAATCATAACACTGCTGTTTCCATCAGTGGTCTGTGAGGCAAAATTACTCCACGCTTCATTTTTTAACAAGACCCTCGGTGAGTAATGAAACAAAGTGCGCCTGAGTCCAAAAGTCTGCTGGTAAAACTGCAAACGGAGTTGGCAAAGGATAGCGGGCACAAATGATTACCAAGATACCATCTCACAAACAGACAAGGGGGATCTCAAAATAGCGCACAATACGTAGTCAAGGACAAACAAAGAGTTTCAGGAGACTCTCAGGAGAGCGGAGGTGAGGAGGAAAAGAGGGCTGTGGGGTTTCTTTTAAATCCAAAGACCAGATGAACCCCGTCTTTTATCCTGTGATTGTAATAGAACGAACTCAGAGGTGCTGCTGGCGCTGCACAAACAACAAATAGACTCAGGGGTTGAAAAGCAGAAAGCACCGGCGCCTGTTTGATGACTGCAGGGTGGGTTTGTTTTGCAGACTTGTCAAGCAGCCAGACGGAAAGATCAGAGAGTGAAAGAGTAGATGGGGGGGGGTGGGACTACAAACCAAACATCTTCACATCAGAGTGAAACGGCAGAACCACCTGTTCATAACAAACTAGTCAGACAATATGAGGAAAAGGCCCATCCTGCAGAACAAAGCCCAGTTATTCTGAGAGCTACACCCTTTATTACAATGTGAACTATGCTACAGTGATCTGGTGCCTGACAGCAGGGAGCCACATGAGGCAGGGGTGGAAGTCATTAGACAGGGACTCAGGCCTTCTCACTGGTCAGCTATCCTTTAGTAAACAAAAGTACCACTATAGTTAAATGAATGACTCTTGAATATTGTTAACAAACTGTAATGCAGTCAAAATTGTCTATTCAGATTGAGCCAATTAGAACCAAGAATATTACCACTGAGCTATTCAGCTGTCCAACTGTCATCTGTAAGAAGAGTGTAGGTTCTGCTATCACTTTCCATGGTCATCCGGCTCGCAGTGGTTAACTTAACAAAACAGATTCCACTCAAGGACCACTTACTTGTTTGTACTGGCGCTTTCAACCATATCACATGGTCTTCATCAGCAAATTAAGTTTGTCAGTTGTTCTGCACTTTTAGGACTTCTCATCCATGCTGGTTTATAAGTTGAGCTACACAGACAGATCTGCTGATGAAGACCAAGTGATATGGCTGAGCACAGACTGTTTTGTCGTGTGCTCCATATTTTTAAAGTTAAGCATTATGGGTCAGATCAATTTGTCCAAGTTCTGTTGCTGTTTAGCAACATGGTGTTTTGCAGCATCAGTGTTCAGACTGCTCTTTTTCTGCATGGGTACACGGTAGGAAAAGTGGAAATATGTAAGAGTGGTTTGGCGGCTCATTGTGTTACCTTGAGCCACTCCTCAGCCTGTTCTTTGCTCTGCACAGCCAGCACCAGGGCATCCGCCCCCTGGTGGACGATCTTCAGTTCGTGCTTCTTCTTCCTGCCGTCTTTGGGGATGTGAGTGATGCTGCACCCTGACAGGGTCAGCTCCATCTGGGGGGTGTGGTCTTTGGAGGACTTATAACACTGGAGGGAGAGAGGAGGGGAGGTGTCACCACAGGTATATACATATGTGGGAACCCTATAAATTGTTGGGTGTGCCAACATGTACATAGGTGTCCCTCACCAGCAGTTTGTTATCTTTGATGACACAGAGGAGTTTGGTCCACTGGCCAAAGCGCTTCTTGCGCAGCAGGAATGCACAGATCCGAGCGTCCTTCACCAGATCCATAGACGCCTCTTCGGATGGCCACTGGTGACGCATCTTCTGGCCCTTCCCATCCTCCTCTTCCTCGTCGTACGACTCATAGGAGCTGCTCATGGCGTCCGAGTCATAGTCTGAGAGGGAGGTGCACAAGTTGCTGTTCATACACTGTCTTTTCTTTTCTGTTCATTCAATTAAACATAAATCTTAAAAAAAACTATAACAATCAGTGATGCGTCCTGTAAATCACTGTCACTCACTGGAGGTGATGTATTCAGGAGCCTTTCCAGGACTTAGAGGAACCGCTTCCTCATAGTAGCCTTCTGGTAAAGAGGAGCTGGGCAGTGGAGGAGGGCCACTGTTTGGAGGCTGCAGAGAGAACAGACATGCCCAGGGGTTAGTCACAAGAAGCACATCGACTGACATCTCATTACTCTTTTCATCACTAAAACTTCAAAAATCTTGCTGAAGTGCTTTCAGTGATTACAGTTTCTTTGATTTCAACTGTGTTTAGCACTTCAGCTGACACCTCAACTGCTTTTACTGTTTGAACTGTTACTCCCACACATTTCACAAGCAAAGAATTATCTTTTTATCAATTATCTTTTTTCTATCTTTTTAAGAAACCCATTTATATTGTTTAAATCTGAAAGGTTAAGTGTATGCAATAATCAAAAATAATCAGAATATATTTGACCCTATTCATATATAGGTAGTGTGTGCGTGGACAAAGGAAGCGTTGGTTTAAGAAACCCAGGTCTTCTTATGGCAATTTAATGACTGGTACTGAATTTAAGAGTGATTTGTTAACCAAAAAGCAAAGCTAAGAAAACCATTTCATTTGTGTCTAAAGGCTCTACAGAATGGTGCTGATGTTATTGCATAACTACTAACTAGGCCTTTAACGGATTTAAGATATGTCATGGCATTGTACTACAGAGCTCACGACAGGAACAGAGAGACATGCAGGGGGATATGGTGGACAGAAATGAGACCTCCTTTGTTTGGACGTGTTCTCTTTGGCAGCTCAAAGTCCAACAAATCCAGTTGTTAGAGTGGGGGATCAACTGCACAGCCTCATGTGATCCGTCTTGGCCAGCGCTGCACACCTCTTCTCTGATGTGTCAACTCTTAAAAATGACACAACTGTGGCTATAAACATCTAATCTGATAATCTCACAGCACATAGAAGTGCATGTCTCACTGGTTGGCATACATCAATGTAAGAACCACGTCAACGCTGTAGAAATATGTTCGTTGTAGAGTCACATACAGTTATAGTTCCTTAAAACTTGCTTTATATGCCAAGATTTGACTAGCTGTAGGTAGCAAGCAATGCATGCTACTAGCTAAAACTGATCTCCTGTGATCTTTTTTCCTCTCCTCTTTGTAGGTTTATGAAGTGAAGTCATGAATATAAACGTGACGTGACATAAATTTGTTAAGATGGGTCTTAGCATCAACTGTTTGTACCCACTCCCGTCATCCCATTAGTTTAGTGTTCAATCATGGGGCTCAGTTGCACAGAGGGCTAACTTGGCTTGTTAACCATATTACGTGAAAATGCCGAACCCCATTCAAAAATCATTTGATCATGTACACCCTTTCCTACGGGGACATGTCAAAATGTGGTCTGTGAAAAGGCCTGTATGCAGTGTGTCATTGGTTTTGTGATGTTGTTTATCCCTGGAAAGACAATGTGTGACGCTGCCAATGGCCGTTCATCCGGGATTAGTGGAAAGATGTAAATTAACATAAAAAATGCTTTTAAACAACTGCTTACAGGAGTCCAGTGGAGCGTAACATGGACCAAAGCAATGTTTCTTCTGGAGCCTCATTCTAATAAGTACAAGCCAGGACCAGACAGTTGCATGAAATGTTGTCAAACTGTAAAGACCTTATAAGGCCACACTCTAAGTCTCCCTGAAAGCCCTTTCACAAGGACCATGACCAAGCTGAGATGGCTGCAGACTTCTTTCCTCTTATGGAAAACCCCTTTGACTTCATTTTATTTACTGGTGGCAGTGCCGATTTTCCGCTCGGTATACAAGGGAGAAACTCCAAAACTGTTATGAAACTCTATGTGCTATGGGCCATTGGTTAGAGCTGACCCAATCAGGCGTCAGCGCTGCAGTGATGTCAGCATCCATTTCTGTAGCAACGTGGAACATTCATAAAAAGGGTTTGGCTGATGTGCAGCCTCAATGGCTAACGTCTTCAAAGCACAGAAAGTATGTGTCACTGCTGTGACTGTGGACCGTCCAACATTAGGCATTCTGCCATCATTAGGCTGTTGCTGTCATCAAAGACAAGCATATCACAGAATTACTGAAGAATACACATTGTAACTTTCTCATTGGTACGTCGCTTTTAGCCAAAAAACTTTACTGATTGTTAGAATTTAGTTATTCATTACTTGGGTTATTCTTTTGAAGAATGCTAGATGTAGGATGCATCTAAGGTAGCTTTGGGTAAGCAGCTGATAAATCATTCATTTTTTATGTTTATTTCATAAGAAAATGTGAGTCTGTGGGCATAAAGATTCATTCTTGACCTTTGGTACACAAGATTGAAGGATAAAATATTTTAAACTCAAGGTTTACGTTTCCAGAACATTTGACAATACCACACAGCCTTCTTCAACAAATAGAATTTGCTCAGGCTTTATCGCCTGACCTTAGTACAGAATCAGTCACCATCACCATCCTCAAATACTCCACTTGTATTTATTTATTTATTTATAAAGCATTGGTCTATTTGTTCAAATTTGAGCCAACTCTTAACCATTCAGTAATAAGTTAGAGTCCAGCCCTGAAGCAGACACATTCTGGAGATGAAAGTTGAATGCTGGCCTACAACACCATCAGCCCAATAGTCCATTATAAAAGGTTCAAACTCCCAGACCTGACCTTTTCTTAATGTATTTACTCCCACTTTGCCATTCATTTTCTTTCTCAAGCCAAATACCACAGTCTTCCTTCCCCCCTGTTTATCAGTCCGGTATCAAGTCATTTAGAATCTAGCCTTAAACCTTGGATTTCTCTTCAGGCATTTAAGACTCAATGTAATTAACCAAACTAAATTGTCATCTAAAGCATTCTTGGTTCACCGTGCACAATACAAAGTTTAGTTTCTTCTTTCTCTTGGTTAAGTCAATACATGCCCACGCCTCCATTAATCTTCATCTTCAATCTGTCTGTTTCTCTATTTTCATCTGTAAGTCAAGTGGCGGGCCTGGCCTCCAGCAGAAACCTTATCACATCTCCTTTGGGGAAAACAGTGGTTCGGTGAACTCATTTCTTGGCAGGGATGCTGCTAAACTCCAGTGCCGCCAGCGTTCTCCTCCCTACCCGAACCCTTTAAAAAAATCCCCCAGAGAGGAAGACAGAAGGAAAAAAAGGCAGAGAAGAGAAAGAAACCAACGCGCTCAGCCTCGACAGTCAAACAATAAGGCACAACACCAGGTCTGAGATGTGGATGTGAAAGAGTTGATATAAGTTTTGCAGTTTTACTTCCTTTCTAAGATTTTTAAGCAAGAATACCATTACTAATCCCGCAGAAACCGACTGTTTGGTGCAGCAGAGTACATTACACTACACTCCAGAGAATGTGATCCCATTGCTCTGCTATGCAGTAACTCAAAGCTTTGAAGCATTGGAGTGAAGACAGTGTGTCTGCATACACACACACACACACACACACACACACAAACACGTATACAGACACACACGTAAACACACAATTCAACTTTTCCTTTGCACTCATTCCCCAAAACAACAGCTTGGCTGAGTCACACAAGTGATCTGCAGATCAATTACGCTGCAACACAGTGAAACTAACATGAATTCACTGGGGTCACAATGCATACCGCCCCTCTGCTGACCATAAACACACACTGCATACGCCAACACGGAAAGGTCGATAGTCCTCTGCAGTCTAGCTCTGATCAGCTTTAAATGCTCCACAGATCTCCAAAACGTTGCTATTCATGTGGCAGTATTCTATCAAGGACAGATCAGTCAAGCACTTTCCTTCATCGCTTCAAATGAGATTAGATTAGATGGAACTTTAATAATCCTTGTGGGGAAGCTTGGCCAAAATATGCAGACAATACTGAAGATGAGCCAAGAACACAATAACTGCAAGTGTTTTTACTGACAGTTTGAATCAAACATTTTGACCAAATAATCCAGCGACTAGCTTTTTCATAGGCATTCTCAATTGCCTTCAAAAGGTATTCATAAACTCAAACCATTATTTCCAAAACAAAGAGCAGACACGCTCTCCAAAAACTCTACTAAATTGAACTATGACCCCAAACATGCTTAACTTCTCAGTGAAGAGAGTAGCTAGGCCAATGGCCCTGCTGTAAAAGGGACAGTTGTAGTTTGTTGATGGATGGGAGGATGTGAAAGTGCGCATTGTTACCTATTGCTTTCATCACATGCAGACGTGGAACAGTTTATGTACTGCTTGTATCTGCCTGCTTGTTTCCTTGATAAATGTTGTCAAAGTTGGGAAGTGAAAGTAAATGAATGAAAGGAAGGAACATCACGAACAAAAACTTATCCATATTGTTTTCCTACTTTATGGAGCTCCTAACCCACTTAAAGAAATCACATTCAGAGTTTCAGGAGGTTTTCATGTCCTGTCATGGTCTAAATGCTGCTCCTCCTTGACAAGAATACATTTCTAGAAGCAACAACCATGAGAAGAGTAGCATGTGCAGGTCATGTGCATGGATGCATATCAGAAATGTCAGAATTCCACAGTCATAATGTGTAATTAGGTAGTGGTAAAGGAGTCCTGACCTTGGTTTGGATACTCTGAGTGGGAGGTTTGTCTGTGGCTCTGGCCCTGGCCTGAAACTTACATCCAAACATTTATGCCAATTTTTGCCCTGCGTAGGAGGACTGGACCTGAATAAATGTCTGCCACAGTGCCAACGGGATGCTGGAATGGATAAACTGACTGGACACAGGAAAGCCACTCCCTTAGGAAAGGCTGTGGAAGTGGAAAACTGAATTTGCAACAATTGTTGGCAAATGACCCAATGTAGAAGCACATGTTTCAAGGTGCTGCCAATTTTTTTAATTGTATTTTACGACAAACAAGGCTGAATGAAACCAGTTGGCTCCTAACTGGTGACTTGGTCAATATTGTATTGGTGACCATGTAACTAAGTGGACTTTACAACTGTAATGTATCTGTTTTATATATACAATTAAAAATAATGTTTCGTTTGTTATATTCAATGTCAGCAAATGACATAATAGAATGTACCTAAAGGAGGACACAAAGAGGCTGCATGCTTTTACATAAGAGTTATTTAGTATGATTCAAAGTCACAGACAAGTTTAGGTGACAGGCAGGGGGAGCACTGGATGGGCCTAAAATTGTCCTGGTTGAATCATCAGGACAAAAGATGAATAACTGTTGTGGAACACTTTGAATGTATAGTTCACACAGCTAAACTATTAGAGTACTAATGTTCACCAGTATATTTTGGTCTATACCACTGCGTTTCTACAGGAACACAATATGCATGTTCAATGCTTTGATAGAAAACTGCACCTTCAAGAAAGGTCCCTAAAACACTGTTTGCGAGATATTTGGAACCAAATATTGTGGTAAAGAAATTCACTTTCTGACAGTGAAAGGCAAAATTATATGTTAAGATTGTTTAAATCCCAGTTGCTTCTATTTGAAGGACACATTACTGTCAATGAAAATTATGTAAAATACTGTCCAGAACTTTTTTACCTTCATTTCCTGAAGGTAAGGATTATCAGTGAAAGATTTACTTAAAGCTTTATTTTACATAAGGAGGGTTTTGCTGAGGTCTTTTCCAGCGTCCACCCTGCTTCACAGTTATACACATTCACATCTGGGAGCTGCATAGTGCAACCACAGTCTTTTACTGTTGGCTTCTGGTCGTCTCTCTACTTGTACAACTGAAGGTTAAGTGCCATGCTCAAGGTCACCTGGATGTTAGTTTTTTAAGGGCGGGGGGAGTTTTACTCATTCACTTGTCTTGACCAGATTTTTGCAGCTGGTCACAGCTGCTCCTCTCATTTCCAAGCTACTACCACCCATATTTATTCAAGCACATGTGTTTTCAGTCTTGTCTCTTGTCAATGCTCAGATGAACCAGGGACTGACCAAATGTTTCAGATCAGCTGCTGCGGTATCAGCACACCCCCAACCCATTGGAAGGTTTTCAAGTAGTATCCAAGA
This sequence comes from Nannoperca australis, assembly GCA_036023655.1. Classification (NCBI taxonomy): domain Eukaryota; kingdom Metazoa; phylum Chordata; class Actinopteri; order Centrarchiformes; family Percichthyidae; genus Nannoperca; species Nannoperca australis. Next base: position 2,263 of record JAVQJD010048230.1, on the reverse strand, counting down.
GTATGATACCCATCTAATCTTCAGAAACCTCCACACCGGCATTGGAAGGACAGATGGGAAAAAATGGGGATATATATCCATGTGCCGCCCCCCCCCCCCCCTAAATTCTTCAAAGCTTACACGTGAGGTCAAGCTAAAGCAATGAGTTATAAATTAATGCCAGACTGCAAGAGAAGATGAAAGCCCAAAGAGCAAAAGGCTGTGGTGCTAGCTACCCATCAACCTCAGGGTTGAACCAGCATGTCCTGCCTTTGTCCCGGGATAACCTTGAGACAACTATCCTGTAAAAGACATATACAGCTTACTGCATCTCTGATGGAGACAGTGTGTATACTACTACTACACAGTATACGTGTTTTATTCATTTTAAATTGTTGTACTTGTTAGTCTTCACTCTGTATGTAAAAATCACTCTGATGAAGCATCTAATGGGAAAACGTAAATGCATGATGTTGGTTCATATAAAGCAACATTTAGAGATGTCAGGATACTGTATGTAAAGATGTGGGTTTTCAGATGGAATAATGTGATAACAAACCACAGCATACATTATAGTGTGTGCAACTGTGGCAGCTGTCCAGCAGCACTACTGAAAGCCTCATTGTGTGGGAGAAGAACTCAATCCGGAATGTCAGCTGATTATCCAACACACACTCTTTACATAAGAGCCCCCTTTTACAGCACACACACTAACATACTGGTATGCATTGAAAAACATAGAAATCACTAGTATGGGAAGAAAGAACAAAAGACAATCTAGACTAAGAGGCTAACACACTCTATAAAAATCCCCTCTCTGCAGGACTCAAGGCCTCGTCCAAGCTCAAGACCTGCCAACCTCTGCGATACTCATCTAAGTGTTCCACCTCTTTGTTTATACAAGAACCACCCATGCTAGTGTTACCTCCGACAAAACAAAACCATTCTCACAACTCCCCTTTTAAACTCCATTCTTCACTTCCCCTCCATCACTTTCCCTCCTTCTTGCCTCAGGCAGGCACATTAAGTGTGTATTTTGCGGGACAGGTGCATTCACCAGAGTGCCGTTACTGACGGATATGCCAGCTTGCCGACTGTACTGAAAAAATAACTGGAGAGTGAGATTGGGTTGGGTGTTTCCTGCATTTCTCTCACCTCACAATGGGGTGTAAATGTGGGTCAGCAGGAGCTGGTGGTCCACCACTTTGAAAGGGTGGGGTGGCCCTGCTTTTACTGGAAGGGCCCTGTGATATAGCAGGTCCATACCTGGAATGGAACCAGTCTATTGTACTGAAACTGAATGAAACTCACACTGAGGGATTCAAGTCACCAAGATATGTACTAAGTGAAAAATAAGTTTGTCAGTGCTTTCTGAAAGACAAACTACAGAATTATGACACCGTTTCTGAATGACCTCAAACATATCTTTAGTATTTATGTACTGAGGCTATTGTGATCTATTGGTCAGTCTCTAATACAAACTAGTAGCAAATAACTTCAGTCCACCGTGTTAAAAGTTGCCTTTGGCTCAGAAAGGACACCGTTTTCCCAGACCTCTCTCATTTCATCGAGTCTGGCTATGCAAGATCACCAGTCACAGCTACAGTAGTACCCTGTGCCAATACGACAATCCCTAATTTAACTGCTTAACTGTCAAGTTGGAAAATAGAAAATGATTGCATTATGTCGCATAAGAAACAATTTAAAGATAATGAAGCCTAGTTGTGGCTGCAGCAGAGATAAGCAGCGGGCTACTAGGTCTGTTGAACTCCACAACAACAGACTGTTATTAGTTTCTAACTCGTAGTCTTCAGCCCCAACCAACACTGACTCAAGTGACATCACTAGAGGACGTTTATCACACTTCACACAGCTCCCTCTGGACACTAAAGGCTTTATGCTTCTTTCTACACATTAGCACTACTACTACTCCCTAAGAACTTTGTGTGAAAGTGTGAAATCACTGGAGTTCCCCATTAAGGCTTTAAAATAGGTATGATTGTGGGTGTGTTTACTTTATTGACATGTTGCTCAGGCAATCACACTCAACCAATGTGGCTACTGCTGCATTATTTCTCCTCAGACACAGCCCCTTTATTATATATGAATATATTATATTCAGTGTTGGGAAGGTTACTTTTGAAATGTAATAGGTTACAGATTGATAGTTACCCTGTTTAAAAAGTAATAAGTAATGTAACTATTTTGATTACTTCAATAAAGTAATTAACTTTTTTTTAAACTTTGTTAACTTATTACATTTGATTACTTTTGGATTACTTTA
>JAVQJD010048223.1:0-44944 GCA_036023655.1 Nannoperca australis | reverse complement strand
CATTGGCAGCGATGTTCTTACTCACAGCACTTGTGATTCATCTCTTACAGGTTTGATGAGACGTCTTGTTGTTTTCATCATGGTTCTATGCACTTTATGTAAAGCTCTGATCTGGAAGTTGCTCTGGATAAAAGCGTCTGCTGAATGTAATGTGATATATTGTGATGATGTGGGTGATTAGAGGTATTATTTTTAAAGCTCACTGATTTCTGATTTGATTGACTTTCAAACACAATTTATTAAGTTCTTATTGATTTCACTTGTTGTGATTTGATTGATTTCTAACCTGAGTTGACTGATAATTAAAAGTCACAACAACATCATAAACCTATTTGACCCTAACGTCCGATTGATTTCACCAGCTGATGGTCCACTTGACTGGTTTTATACCTGATGTGTTGTTCAGACTGAAGGTGACCGAGCGCTGCGTCTGTGTAAAAATTGACGAGCTCTGACTGAACTGAACTTTAAAATTATCAAATTTCTTTTCAGTTTGAAAATGTAACACTCAGATGATGAAGGTAAGATGCAGCGACTTCAGGGGAAGTTTGCCACAACACCTAAATGAGATGATGTAGGTAGTTTGAGATCCTGCAGGTTTGACATAAAAAAAGATATTTCAAATTTTAAAGAAAACTGAGGAGAGATAATCAGAGGTGATGTAGGAAAAAGAATAACGTTATTTACAAAAGATGTAGGGTGGAGAGCAGATGGGATGTAGCTCAAATTAAAAAAGATGTAATGAGATGTGATGAGGTCAGCGTCTGAATATTAGAGATGATTTACAGTAAATATGATCAAGTTGATGTAGGTGTCAAACAACATGGACGTGATGTTGGTTTAGAGTGATGTACATTTAGCTATAGGTATAGAGTGATGTAGGCTTGGTGGTAGATTTAGAGTGGTGGAGGTTTAGATGTAGGTTTAGCTGTAAGTATAAAGTGATATGAGAAAGAAGGTCAGACTTTTAATGGTCAGACGTTTTAATGGTCACACGTGAAACACTGCACACAACACACATGCAATCGCGTCCGACGGTGAAATTCTTCCTCTGCCTTTAACCCATCCAGTCGCCCTCCGGGGGGACAGCTGGAGCAGTGGTCAGCAATTCATGCAGCAACCGGGGACCAAGTCCAAGTGTTCAGGCCCTGTCTTGGTCAGGGACAGGGCAGCGATCCGTTCTTCTTGCATGTTTTTCCATGTTTTTTAAAAAAAATGATTTTATGGAGGAAACCCCTAGTGAACATTGGGAGAACATGCAAACTCCACACAGTGCAGTGCACTGAGCCACCATGCCATATAAGCTAAGGTTTAGAGTGATGTAGGTGTAAAATGATGTAGGTTATGAGTGGTGTAGGTGTAAAGTGGTGTAGGTGTAAAGTGGTGTAGGTTTAGAGTGGTGTAGGTGTAAAGTGGTGTAGGTGTAAAGTGGTGTAGGTTTAGAGTGGTGTAGGTTTAGAGTGACTCGTATTATTTCAGTGAGGTAAGAAGTGCTTTGACAGAGCTGCTGTCAGTCAGGTACAGACACACAGCTGGCTGTCATCAGGAATCACTGATCAAGTCAAGTAGACTTTTGATCAATACCAAGTGGCCTTGGAGCACCAGGACCGTGCAACAGAACTTTTCTGTTTCCTATGTGCTGCTTCACTCTGACGACCCTAAAGCCCAGTTGGGTTATTGATTCTGGGTCAGTTCCTGGTGTCGTCTCTCGGGACACTTTTGTTTTACCATCAACTGTGTTTCTTTGCTCATCTCGTTTTGAACCTTTTAGTCGTCCTACCTGAGCTCCACCCCCTGAGCTCGTTAAAGGGTTATTATTGGCTAAGAAATGGCAGGTGAGGTGATGTCATTTTGTTTCTGTGTTTCAGTTTGTTTTGAATCTGCTGGAGCTTTAAATAATGAAGAGGTCATGTCGGCTGAACAGAGGAATGATCCGGTGATTCATGTTTTCTCTGTTTTATACTCTCTCTCACACACACACACACACACACACACACACACACACACACACACTGTGTGTTGAACGCTTCTGTAGTTTAAACTGAATTAATTATTTTTTTTACATAGTCAGTGTGTGTGTGTGTGTGTGTGTGTGTGAGACAGCTGGCCCATCTGACTTTGCCGTGACATCTGGGAAACCCGCCGGTGTGCCGCCGTGAACGCCAGTTGATGTCGCTATTTAAATGCAAATGTGTGTGTGCTCCACACACACACACACAAAAGGAAACACTTCACACACAATGAAGACGAGGAGGGTTTAACACACACTCTGCAGCGCCGCGGCTCGTCTGTAAATCACATGATAAACTGCAGAAAACAGCCGGCGGTGATTCAGTGAATCGATGTTTCTTTACGTGTTTTCTCTGCAGCCTTTTTAAAATCCTCCACGACATTTAAACGGTTTGATTTTAGAATCATTTGACCTCTTTTGTTCGACATCAATCTGCTGTTAATTTACAGGTTTACGTATTTAAATGCACTCAACTGAACTGTCAAATACATGAAGTTGAACAGAAACATACTTACATTTATTTATTTAACCTTCATCATTTGATGGACATTTATTATCAAATGGACACATTTAAATAGAAAGAAAATGAAATGTAAAAAATAAAACAAACATGATAAAGATGATACAATAAAATAAATGTATTTAAGATTAAATTCTTTTAGATTTGTTTTAAAATGCCTCTAATTCATTCAATGATTTGGTTTCAGGTGGATTTCATTTGTTGGACATTTTTTCCTTCATCAGAAATGTTAAAGAGAAAAATTACAATTTAGACAAAATGTTTTGATAAGAAAACGATTTGAATCCTTTCTCCTCCTTTCAGAAGCTCTTAGAGAAAACAGACGCTTTAAGGACAAAACTGAAGTCAGGTCAGATTAAATAATAATTCGGCCGCTCCGTCTCCTGGCGTCACTTTGATCGATGGTTTCCAGCTGAATGTAACTCCGTTTGTCTTCATGTAAATGAGATCAAATCATAAAGCCGTCCGGTCTGAGGTGCAGCGCTCCGCTCGAGGCCGCCGCACAGATTTAAATCAATAAAACTGATCGGTTTCTGACCTGGAACCTGATCTGGATTCAGTTTGTCTCTTTAATGTTTTTAAGATTTGAGAACAGGACGACCTTTTCTTTCAGCTTCGTCCTCTCAACATGTCTTTATTTCTGTAGACGCAGGGTTGGTCCTGATCCTGGTCCTGGTCCTGTAATCAAATCAATTGATCATACAAAAATAACATTAATATCTCGTCATTGATTTTATTGATCTTCTGCAGAATTCTTTGTTTTTAAAAATGAGAATAAAAGTGTTCACTCACCGGCTCTTCATCCAGGAGGAGACGCAGCTCCTCCTCTTCCTCCCCTTTTCCTTTTCTTCCTCTTTTTTTTCTTTAAGTTTTGTTGGAACAAAAATAAACAATTTTTTCCTCCTCTTCCTCACTTTTCATTGTTCCTGCTTTTCTTCATCTCACCAACCATCTGCTCCTCTTTTCTCCTCCTCTTTCTTCATGTTTTTCTCTTTTTCTCATTGTTGCTGGAAATAAATTAATCACTTCTTAATTTCTTCCCTTTTCTTTTCTCAATTTCTCCTTTTTCCTCCTCTCTTTTCTTCTCTCCTCCTCTTTCCTTCTTCTCCTCTTCGTCGTCTCCCCTCAGTTTATTTTTTGCTCCTGGAACAGAATCAGTTTCCTCTCGTCTTTCCTCTTTTCTTTGTCTTTTTCTTCCTCACTTTGTCCTCCGGTGTAGCTGATGTTCTCTTCCTCTCCTCCTCTCGTTGTTTTTCATCTCTCCGGTCCGGACTTAGTCCACCCCTCGGAGCCGCGGAGGCCTTCGTCCCCAGAAGACATGGCCGCTGTCTCACTTCCTGTCTGTGAGTCAGTCACCAGACAGACAGACAGACAAGTGGTCGTTGGTGATGTGAGATGGGTTTCGTTCTGATGATTTAAATGCATCTGCACTTGTGTGTGTGTGTGTGTGTGGGGGGGGGGGCAGACTGGAAATCTGATTCAAATTTGAGTAAATTTGGGAGAAAGTGAGCGTTTCTCTGCTGATCCCTCACCGGCTTCCCACCAGCAGGATGTTGTCGCTTTAAATTAAAAAACACGAAACAGAAGTGAAACCAGTTCAGAAAGAGAGAGACTCTCTCTGGTTGGTCGGTTCAAGAGCCCGCCTCCTCCCCCTCCTCCCTCTCTCTCTTTATCCCTCTCTCTCTCCTCACACACACACACACACCCTCTTTCTTCTCACCTCTCCTGTCCTTATATGGTCAGGCCCCGCCCCCGGCTGTGATGTCGTCAGCGGTTTGGAGGAAGACCCGTGGGGTTTTTGGGTTTTGGCGTCCAGTCCTGTGGGGCCGCAGGGCTGAGTGTTTCTCCTCTGCTCCTCATCCCTCCATCATCACTGGCGCCTCTCTCCTCCTCTCTCCTCCTCTTTCTCTCTTTGGGGAAAAGAAAAAAGACACTTTGCTCGCGCTCAATTTGCCGTTCGGACTCAACTCTGTTCTTCCCCTCGTTTTCTCAGAGGATTTTATTTTTCTTTTCCCTTTTTTTCCTCCTCCTCCTCCTCCTCCTCCTCCTTTCTTCCTCCTCATCAGGTTCCAACAGGATGGCCAACAATTGTTATTTAAAAAAAATATTTAAAAAACTCTTTTCTGTGTGAAAAGTTGAATTAAATCTAAAGAAACTGGCCAAAAGTTGTGCAGCTGAATAAAACTCTGTCACGTCGTCCTGCGCGTCTTTCTTCTCCTTCTTCTTATCTTCCTGTTTCCTTGCGGACTTCGCCGTGTTTCATTGTTTGTGAAGAAATCTTTGGCAGCTCGAGTCTCTGTCCGTCCTGCAGAGCTTTTGTTTCTCTTGCTGGACTTTTTTCTTCTTCTTCTTGTTCTTGTTCTTCTGCTGTCGTGGTCGTGCGGCGGCGCCGGTGTCCCGGAGATGTTCGGGATCCAGGACAACCTGCCCCGCGGGGCCACAGCCAGCATGAAGGAGGAGCCGCTGGCCGTCCGATCCTGGATGCACTCGGCCGGCGTGGTGGACGCCAACACGGCCGCTCAGAGGTAAACTCTCCCAGCCCACAGGGATTCTGGGAGATGTAGTCCCAGCGGACAAACAGCCGCTCAGCAGAAAGGTTTAGAGCAGCAGGAGAGGGGCTTTAATTCACAGGATTCCTCCTCGGGAACCGTTCTGCACTTTGTTCTCAGACCAATAAAGACAGAAGAACTGCAGCCAGTTTGATTTCGAACACTTGAGCTTTTCTCAGTTTAAATGAAAAGATCAAACTGTTTTTAGATAATATATATATAACATGTTAATTCTGATGTTTCCAGGCTGAGTTAAAGAATTCGTGTTTCAGCATGTCATTATTAGATATATAAAAAAATGTTATATATATATATATATATATATATATAAATATATATATCTGTGGATTTCCTTCATGGAACCCAAGATTCTGCAATAAAAAGCAAAGAAATCACAACTCAAAATGTCAGTTTTCATCTGCAAGAGTACTTCCTCAAATCCCTATAATTTGGTTGGCAAAACATATGTGATGACTTTATAAGTCACATAAGTCAAGTTGTGGACATTCAAATTTGTTTTTATTTCTTTTTCAGCAAAATTGCTCGTCCTAACTGTTGCAACAGAGGAAACAGATGGCTTCCTTCGCTTTATGCAGTCTGCAAACTATTTTAACTACACTGTGAAGGTAAGATTGTCCTCTCGTATTCTCAAATGATGTCTATAAATGTGTAGTTTGTCCCAGCTAATGACGCAACACTCACACACACAACAGCCAAATGTTATAAACCCACATTTGATTGATTAGGCCTGTTGAAAGAAACAATGAAGTGCAGCAAGCTGCAAAAACATCAATCTTAATGGGACACTCCTCGATGTGGGTTCAGAATCCCCCTCTGTGGTTACAATCAACAACAAAACAACATTGTTTTTTGGCCTGGGGCTGAGAGTTAGCACACTGCCCGCATTTGCGTGGACCTCTGCCTCTCTATTTGACCCTTCTGCACCAGTTTGTATTCCATCTCCTGCACACACATGCTTGCAAGCTACTTTGCTTGCCTATTTGGGCCCTTATTCAAGATTATTCTTGTGAGAGACCTTTCTAAATTAAAGTTAATGTTGTCGATTTCCTGTTATTCTTTGCTTGGTTATGTTGTTCCAAAAAAAAAAAAAAATATATTTTCCTATTATTCTGCCCTATGTAATGAAAGTTCTTGCACATTGAAAAATTGTGCTTCTGGCATAACCTCTAATTAAGGTTGAGACAGAGATAAAAAGAAAAATTAGTGAAGTCTTGGGAAGATAGATATTTTTACAGGGCTGCTTTCTGGGGAAGTCTGGTGTGAAGTCAGTTCATATTGGGCTATACAACTTGTTCTTCATGTGTTTTGTCTCAGGTGTTGGGAATGGGAGAAGCATGGAAGGGTGGTGACGTGGGTCATTCTATCGGTGGAGGGCAAAAAGTCAGACTGCTGAAGGAGGCCATGGAGGCTGTAGCTGACCAGAAGGATCTTGTGATCCTTTCCGTGGACAGGTATGTTGACAATTAAAGCCAAAATTTGTTGTTGTTCAGTAATCCCCTGCAGATGGATTATTTGAATATTATACCCTAAAATTATATTGCCAAGAGATATATTACTTTAAAATACAGTAGAGAAGTGAAATATGAAACATATCCACGACAAGAAAGGGATGCAAAACACCTTTAAATGATGTGCAGCTCTATGTATTAGAAATTACACATTTCCACAGTCACAGACTGTAATAATTGCTCTGGAAGCGATGCCTCCTCAGTAAGAGGTGTTTCTGCACATTTGTGTAGCACTAAACCGCCCTCCACTCATTCATGTAAAGGCATTATTATAGAGCATCGTCAAATATATAAGGAGAGTAATTTTCACATGCAGGTAGCTGAATTATGAGTTTCCAAAGCCAATGGAAAGTTTTACCGAGTTAATTCGTGTGATTTAGAATAATAACAGCTTTGCATGCCATATTTCCTCAAATAGAGCAGAAGATGATGATACTTACTGCACCATGTCACATGAATAATGTTGGCTATAATTGCTATGCAAACTTGTCACACCCTTGAAACAGGTAATTGGAATGTTTCTTTCTTCCATTTTAAAGGAAATGATTGTAGTGTAAGAATCTGCATCTGTACTTCAATGAAGATTATGAGGCATTCAAATGTGATTTAAAAATCTATAATCCTGCTGGACCACCTTGGATGTTCTGCTTCCGATTCACTGACAGCATTACGGTGAAATGTATATTTACTGACGGTGTTGTCGAGCTTCGGAGTGAATTCCCCAAATGAAAAGAAAAACGATTGCATGCAATTTAAAAGCCATCCACCATCAGTGGAGACCACGTTGCCATTCACAGCCAGAACGCTGTGCGTGAGTCTATGCACCTTTGTAATTGGCAGAAATGTGTCTTGTGTACCCTGATGACTTTTGGGCTTTACAATGGGACATTCAACCAGTTAGGGAGGTTACTGTATTCTTAAACATCACACCTTCGTAATTCCAGCTGTAGCGGTGGTTTTAAATCCATGAGGTATGTTTCCTCTCATTGGTCCAGAACACTTTCTACTGTTTGGTGGGTGTGACTAGGGTTAAAGCCACTACATCAATGGTGAAAACACAAAGGAGCGGTGACGTGCGGTAAACACTATGGTGCTCCAAACACAGTAGGAATTGTATTGCGCTTTATTATTAAATCATTAAAGTGATTGTGAGTGTGAAAAGATTGCAGTCAGACCGTAGTTTGCACCTTTTAGCTCTGTTACAGAAGCGCAGCAATTCAGTATCTAACTACACTGCGTTAATTACTGTTTTACATGATAATATAGGCAACACCCACAACGAGAATGTAAAACAGAGCAGTTCATTCCCACGGCAGGTTAGTCTTAAATGTATTTTTCACATAATTAACTTTTTAAACATTGTCTTGAGTGTTTTGTGATGGACTGCAGGTCATTTTACACTGCAGCAATAACTATGATTGATGACTTAACAAGAAAACGGAGGGTACTGTATGAACATTTGCTAGCCAGATGTGGATACTGTGGAGCATACGGGCTTTCTCACCTACAGCATGGTCAACTTCCCTTCCTCTCATTACATGTCTGATTGATGTGGTTCAGGTTGCCTAAAGGGGGTGTCTTTCACTTTTCCTGTCACCTTATATAAACTGGTGTGTATATAGAACAGGATCAGCCAATTTTAGACTAGTCTGTACAGTATACACACACAAGTGCAGAATCAAAGTCACATCTAGAATCGGGTGTTTTATAGTCAGTAACTGTGGAAATTGTGTCACCAAAATGAATTGGTTCTTTTACGGTTATGACTTCTCACCTCAAAGTAACATCACCAGAGACATTAAGAGTTTCCACATCCTAAAATATCTTCCCTTTGAATTATATGATGCTTTTAAACATGTCACCACCAGCGCATATAAAGGGTTGGGCAGGTTTACCTCTGTCTGTCAGAGAACTCTATAGGCCATGCATGAATCAGCACAGTTTGTGTGTTCTTGTGTGCTCCCTTTGAAAATACCTTACAGTACAATCCAGAAATGAGTGCAAATGCCCACTCATGAATAATGTCCACTGTTTACATTTAGATGTCTATCTATCTCAAGCAAGTAGAAGCCTAGGTTGTGTATCAGATAAACGATAAAACATTCTTGTTTAAGGAAAGTGTCAGTCTGCCCCTAAAGGGGACAAAAACAATGATAATAATCTGTTGTACTTCATCTTCGCTCTTCCCTTTTAGCTATGATCTTATCTTTGCTGGGGGACCAGAAGAGATTCTCAGGAAGTTTCAGCAAGCCAATCACAAAGTGCTTTTTGCTGCAGAGGGACTGATATGGCCAGATAAGCGACTAGCTGAGAAGTACCCCTCGATACGCAGCGGCAAACGCTACCTCAACTCTGGAGGTGGGTTCCAAAAGTTCAAAATATGATCGTTCATGACTTCCATGGGTGTGCAGAGGTTTATGCATTCCACCATAAGCTGTCAAACTTTGCCTTCGACTTGCAGGCCTATTCAACGGAATTCAGGGGGTTACGCAGCAGTTTGCCCTCAGTGTTATTGGTTTAAGGATTGGTGGAGTGACTTTAAGGAGGGGCAATAGACTGGTGTTATTTTTAAAATATAAAACCGCAAGACTATTAAGTTAATTAATTTCTCCGTAAACTGGCTTCTTGAGGTATTTCCTGTCCAAGTGGAGAGGAGGTGACAGAAGCCCATTCATGTGAATATTAACTGCAAACTGCATGTTTTTTTTCGTGATCACCCTCATTAGTTTTGTCTTGTAGATATTTCTAGGCATAATGTGATAACAAGTACACAAAAGGTGCTGAATGAGGAAAAGATCTTTAACAAAGGAATAGTAACAGTCTGTTCTCATAATAATCCACAAGGCAAGGCCAGTTCTTCAGGACACTGAATTACTACTTTCCCTGTGGTCATCAGTCTGGTCTGACCTCCCATATTGGAGCCTAGCTGCCACAGACTGATCAGAGACTGTTTTTAGCATTCATTGTCATTGACATGACATGTGGATTTGTCTTGGCCTCCAGAATGTGCCACAGTTTGTATAAAATTGCTGGTTTTGTTTGTGTTCCTACGGCTACCGCCCAGATGACCATTTGGGAATGTTTGAGAGGGTCTGGACACACACTACTGTGTGACACACAGTGTTTTCAGGAATGCAGTCGAGATACAGTAGGGTTGTGTTTGTGTGTGGCTGTGTGTGTTTATATAAGTCTATTTTGTTCTGTATATATCTATGCTATTGTTGGCACCCATGCACCAAACCTGTGAACCTACTTGGCAATAAATCTGGTTCTGATTCTGATTTTCAACAGTCTGTCAAAATAGACACATGATAAGATATATTGTTTGATGTTACACACTCTCCTTCTTGCAACTTTGCAATCACAATATATATATACAGATATATATATCAGAATATAACAGGGTCAAAAAGGCATGCACTTCCCAGCACATTCCGGGATCTTGTTGATTTTAAAGCCATCATTTTGCGGATAAGCTACCGAAAATATAATTTGCATAAAATTTGGGATTTCCTTTTAACTTTTTCTGGCTCCTGCCATTCAGATTATGTCATGTCTATCCATCGACTTGTTTACGGTGTCTAAGGCTTTTTTTAAATGATGGGATGCAAAACGGTGCACACCAGCAACATGGCCATACCCTGCAATCTGTTCCTGTGGTCAGTGTCCTTGAGCAAGAGAAGGAAAATACAGAGACGGGGTAAAACTAGAGTAGAGTTGCCACGAGAATGTACATTTAGAGAGGGTGTGAGATAGTAGCACACAGTGAGTTGTGGGACAGTTATAACGTATAGATTACAGCTTTCTACTGCCCATTACTGGACTCCTTTCTATCTACAGAGTGTGGGAGGAGGAAGTCCTGTTTAGGATTATTGCCAAAAATCACACTTTGTGTAAGACATTCAGGCTTCTTAGACTGAAGTCTTTAGACCAAGGAGCCAGCAGATACAATATAATTGTCATCAACAGTCTGCCAGTTGTATATGACCTTGTAAACGTCTCTCAGCCCTATACTTTACTGCTGGATATGTGTTTCACACTGTTTATTATTACTTGCAGGTATAATCGGCTACGCCCCATACATAAACACAATTGTTTCACAGTGGAACCTCCATGACAATGATGACGATCAACTCTTCTACACTAAAATATACTTGGATCCTTTACAGCGAGTATGTATCTTGTGTCAACTCGAAGACTTAAAGTGAAAATATATCCTTAGAAAACACATCTTGGATGGCTAAGATACTCTGTTTTCATGTCTTTCAGGAAACCCTCAACATGACTTTGGATCATAAATGCCAGATTTTCCAGAACCTGAATGGGGCTGTTGGTGAGAGAAACTAAATTCCATAACTCAATTTCCTGCTAATCTGACAATTGGTAGAATATTTCAAACTCAGTTATTTAACTTACCCCAGTTTCATGCTTGCGCTTTTAAGTGAAAAAATAAAAACATGGGCATTAAATGACTTGCTGCAATAAGTTAAACCAACATTACACTGTTTTGCACATTTTCGGAGAACTTGTAGACTTGGTAATTTACCCTGTAAGTTATACACCTTCACAGCTCTTGTCCCTGGGGTAAGTTGATTTTCTTATAACCTGGTGTCTCTTCTTCCTCTTTTTGGCAGACGAAGTGCTCCTCAAGTTTGGAACAGACCGCGTTAGAGTTAGAAACACAGTGTACGACTCTCTGCCAGTGGTTGTCCACGGCAACAGAAACACCAAAGTGAGTAAAAAATGTGGCCCTCGGGCACACCTAACATAGTGTACTTATGGCCCAGCATAGATACTTTTAAGTTAATCATTCTCATCAAGGACACTTGCTCTTTCCCATTTCCAGCTGAGTTTCAGTTGGCTCATGTCTTTTAGTTTTTTATCCAAATCACATTAATTACCTAATATTGTATTTCAGTGCATAAATTCCCACACATTCAGGAAATATATATAGTGTTCCTATGATGCAGTAATACTGGCCATAAAAGCCAACTCATTATTCAGTGTAGGGGAGAGGTCCGGCCAAAAGTAGGCTATAATTCTTCTGTCCATGTGTAGGTTGTATTTCCGCCATCACTCTCTGTATATTAGTGACAGGCTCAGCAAGCTGAAAAGCAGGATGTCCGTATGATACCATCATCATTCTGTGGAGTTTTTTCCTTCCGCCGTCGCTTCACCACCAGCCGCCTGTCTCTGGTCTGCCTTGGTAATGAACCAAACCCATCAAGCTGTTGAGTCATACTTCCCAGAGGCCTTAACATCTGGTGGAGAAGCTCTAAATGGTAGATCACAGAAGGCTTGTCCTAGCAGTGGTTTCTAATGACGGAGCTGCCTAGCTGGATATTATTTTCTATTTACCGTGCCAAGTTCAATCTGGTTACAAATGTATGATCACAACGTTATTTGTCTGCAATAAGGGTTTTGTAAACAGTTGTGCACTGAAACTAATATGTTCTCAATTTGAACTTTTTGTGTACACTAAATTGACAGAGCAGTCATAATTATGACATTTATGAATAGAACTGAGATCAATTACACCAGACTCTCAAGTCTTAATTTCACTAGAAGAGACATGTATCGCCACGTGGTCTTTAGTCTGACAAGTGATTCTACCTGGTGACTCTTATCTTTTCCCCTACAATAAATCAGTGGACTGAATATCCACAGTCATATTCCACGGTAGGATATTCCAAACACATGACAGGAAAGGAGGAGTTGCCGGCGAATCACAGAAAGGATTTGGATCTTTTGCTTATGCTGATATTAATCTTCTGTAACCAGGCATTCATCTGCTCGGAATTCTTTCCTTTACAGATGTACTTGAACTACTTGGCCAACTATGTCCCAAATACATGGAACTATGACCACGGCTGTAGCACCTGTGATGACGATGTTGTGGATTTGTCTCATCTGAAAGTAAGTGCTTCATATTGAGCTGTTTTCCTTTTATTTGCTGTCGTCTTTAGCCGCTGTGGAAAGTTTGTATTAAGCCACCTCCCTGTGGACACAGGAAAGGATGAAACACCGACTGGTCTTCCAGCATGAACCATCCGTCAATGTCTGTCTAGACAGTAGGAGTGGAGCCCAGCTTGTCCTATTTCAACAGATAAGCAAGACTGTTGGTGCTGCACACACTCCCTTTCCAATAATAATAGGGTATGTGCCAGTTGGGACTTTTGGACCCTTTTTAAAAGGAGCATAAGTGCCAGGGAAACTACTTGGGGAAGAGGAAGCCCTGCACTGCTGTGGTGAAGGATATGGCTTCTGGGTTTTCAGAAGGGCTCATTTGAAGGGGTGTCACTGTCGACCAGCCTGCCTTTTAGTGGGCTTCTCAGTATGGGTTTTATCCACAATAGTAAGCTCTAGTGGTTATGCTGAAAATTTGTCACAGAGTTCAGCCAAGGCTGGCGACGTATAGACAGCAGGAATGGCAGGCACTAGGAAATGTCTCTGGCTGTGTGGTTGCATCCGTCAACCCGTGTTACCAAACTTGACTTCTCTCTTTGTGGGCAGAGTACTGAAACATATACAAGTTTTCAGGTAATCTATTCTATTATTGTTGGTTTTATCCAATGGGTTTCTGCAAGTTAGTTTGGTACAAACAGGTTCAAAAGTGCAACACATTTTTTAAACAATGTTCAACAACATCAAGATCTTCACACTACACAAACAGCATAATGTCTGTGACAAAATGTTATTCTAAGACATGAATCCCTTAAGATTTACTGTAATCCTGTAGGCTCCATAAATAAATGTCCTCCAATATTTTAACTGGAGATGATAAAATGCAAACCCAACTACATCAAAGGCATCTGTGTGAAAGTTGCTCACAGTGACCGTCTATAATGAATGGCTGCTTCCTCAATAATAGGCAAGTTAGTAAAGACATTTCATTCCACTGTGCCATTCTGTGTGTTTGGGAGAGAGACTTCTGGACGATCAGGTCATGTGCAAACACTGTTCATTTAGTGGTAAACCCAGGTCACTGGCAGTCTAGCTTGGTTCTTTGTGTACTTTGGTTTTGGGAAGGAGTTTAGACCTTGCAAAGACTCTGTGAGCCCTATACTGAACTAGCCAGACCCCTTTAACCACCTAGTTGTGTCTCTTGAGTTCAAATGAAAGTCCAGGTGTTGTGTCTGTCTGCTTTAATAAATGCCTTAGTTATACTTTCCTCTGGCCCTTTTGCCACTGCTTTACTTTTGCTGCCTGTCCGCTATATGTCCGTAACAATTTAAGCTCACATTGGCAAGATGTGCAAGTTCCTCTTCTTGTGCCTGAAACACAGTCATTGCGGAACTCGCAAATTAGATGGTTCTGCGCGGATCCCTTTTCATCCCTAGCCCAGAAGTTTGCTGTGAACTGGTCAAGAGGAGCAGGAATCCAGACTGAGCTGTGTGGGGTGGAGATGGAGTGTCATGGGAAAATGTTTCCTCCTCTCTCCTCTGTGTCTCTTGCTTCATTTCTCTTTTATTCTTCTTTGCCCTAACTGTGAGCAATAATTTTGTACATGGGTTGTCCTCTGAAAAGAGTTATACGTGGCAATATGGGTTAGAAGTTAGAATTTCTCTAAAGCAGACCAACAATCTACTGTCTTGGTCTGTAGAACCAAGAGCTTTACCTCAGAACACTGCAGGGATTATATCAGTTTCTTAAGAGCCAGGAAGTAAAGGTAAAGCAAAGAAAATGCTGTCATGGACACCATCTGTAGCAACTCCAACATTTACTTACGTCTGACATGAAATTTCAAAATCCTCAGTGATTTATGTTAAACAGTGTTTCATAACTAAGCCCGTTTGTTTAAACTAGTACTAATTTGTCTCTCCTCCAATCTAAACAGGAGTATCCAAATGTGTTGGTCGGAGTTTTCATTGAGCAGCCAACTCCATTTCTTCCTGAATTCTTCCAGCGACTGCTGACCCTGGATTACCCCAAAGATAAACTCAAACTGTTTATCCACAACAATGTGAGTGTATGCAGCTGCGCCTTCAATTCTCTCAGAGGTCTTCTTCTACAGTAGATATCTACCATGCACGGTTCCTTGTGTGTGGGTTCTAATCCATTAATATCGGCTCCCTGCTCAGGAGGTTTACCACGAGAAGCATATCCAGAAGTTCTGGGAGGAGACCAGGAATGTGTTCAACAGTTTCAAGGTTGTAGGACCAGAAGAAAATATGAGCCAAGGGGAGGCCAGGAACATGGGCATGTATGTGTGCCTCTTCTCTAAATCTCTCATCTCTCAGAGCAAAAACGGATTAAAGCAGCTGATTGCGCATTACTTTTAAACCTCAGGTCATGATTTCTATCAAACAGTCCTCTTATGTGGCAGAACAATGTTATTGATTCCACTAATATGGGCCATCCCTTTTATAGCCTAGTGTTAAGTAATAGCCTGTTGTCACGGTGATGATTCAATTTGTGAGACCTCATCACAGAGATCCTATCAAAAGCACAGCTTGCCTAAAAGCAGTGGTCAGGATAGCCCTATAATGAAAAAGTCTAAGGTTAATTAGCAGCTTCTAATCTTTGTAAAATCACATTATCTACTAGAAGCTTAAAGATAGTCAGTGAGAGTCTGACTCTGTGATTACTTCCGAGTATTTCATTGACTGCAATCAGCTCTGGATTGAATAATCACTACTTTCTCTGCCATGTCTGTGTTTCATTAGGGATCTTTGCCGACAGGATGCCACATGCGACTACTACTTCAGCATTGATTCAGATGTGATGCTCACCAACAGACAGACACTGAAGCTCCTCATTGAGCAGAACAGGTAATCATATGGTAGCTGGAACAGAAGCCACACGGGAACCCATTCAACAAGCTTCCCTGGTAGTTGTGATCGTTGAACCGTTGGATTTATCCCTCAAGTGGCAAAACCACAGGAACATTACAGCCGAGTGAATGAAAGTTTAAAAATAAGCCGCTCTGGCTTCCTGTTTTTGCCTGGCCACATGGAAACAGTGAGAGTCTATTGCACTAACCCCGAAATGCCACTTTGCATTATACGAAAAACAAACATTCAAACCCTTTTTCCTTTGTGCAGCTCATGATTTTAAAAGAAACATTCCCATAAACTTTATGTCATTGTGGCAGTGGCATGGTGCTGTGACTTGTTGGAGGCATGCAAAGTTAAAGCCTTTCTAGGATATTTAAAGACGGCATGAGAATTCTCTGCTGGCACTGCAGTAGTGGGAAGAAAATGCCAATCTATCTTAACTAAGAATTTAGCATTAGTATACTGCACATTTGTATCCATATCAACCAACACTGTGATTTATGGCTCAATTATTCTAAGTCCAGTTTATTTCATATTAGGAAAAAAATCCCTGGTTCGGGTTTTCTTAGACTAACAGAACATCATCCGAAAAATCCAGAGTTACTGTATTTCAAGCACATTCAAAGAAATAGACTATATTCCGGGTTTAGAAAAAACAGCCTGCTGCAGCAAGCCGTTGCACTTGAATTCAGTCCAGTATAATTTACTCGTCTGGTTTGCATTATGCACTTTCACGATCTGTTAGCGACTTGGCCGAGATCATATCTTTCCACGGAGAGGTTGATCTCCTTGATGCAGCACGCTTGGTTTAACCACTAAGAGACCCAGTACATCAGGTGGTTGGCTGTCTGTGATATGTCACTGAGTTTTATCTGCTCTGACAGAATTATCATCTCTCCACTCTGCCTCTTGCTTCCCTACAGAAAAATAATTGGTCCCCTTGTCACTCGTCACAGCAAGCTGTGGTCCAACTTCTGGGGAGCCTTGAGTCTGGATGGTTATTATGCTCGCTCTGAAGATTATGTCGACATTGTGCAGAGAAAACGTGTGTAAGTCACAAGTGCAACATCGATACGGACAGCTATGGCTGTCCGTGACAAAAATAAATATTGTCCTATTGTGCTGAAACAGTTCTCATCCACGTTTAGCCATGAACAACAAGACACTTAAGATGCCTTTATTATGAGCCACATCCTAGAATACACGTATGAATATTCATTGAAGCCACAATCATCCTGAGCAGTGACTTAGTACTGAGCGTCAAAGCCTGAGGCGTGAAAAAAAGCTGTAGTCAAATTAACTTCTTTTAGCTGACTGATTCACTTTTTATGCGTTTAAAAATAAGTTGAAATGGTGACCAGATGGCACAATGGAATAAACATTCACCCACCATAGTAGAAACCCAGATTTAATCACCCGTGGACCTGCGGGAAGAAAGACAGCGAGGGATCAGGTAATTGTCGCTGCACTAGCAACTCCTACTGATTGGTCAGGGTGTGTGGGCGGAGAGGGTTGGGGATATAGCAGAAACCTCCAAGACAAAGGAATGTAGTGCAAGTGCAGCTGGTTGTTATTAACTGGCAGGAAATAGGGAGGTACATTGCAGAAAAAAAAAACTTCAAAGATTGTCTGCTGTGTAATTTTAATCAACTAGATAAAGGATCCTGAATTAGTAACTTCTTTTACCACAACATGCTGCCTTATTCCACCATGTAGTTCACCAGTACATTCTCCAGCAAATCCTACAACACACCTGTAGTCATGGATGGCACGAGGATTACAATAAAAAAAGTTTTCAGTATTCAGAGAATGCAAAGTTTAACAGGTTACTGCAAAATGAGCACTCTCTCTTGTTGTTTTTAGGGGTTTGTGGAACATTCCTTACATGGCACACGTATACCTTGTCAAGGGCAGTACCTTGAGGAATGAACTGAAAGAGAGGAACTCCTTTGTTCTGGAGAAACTAGACCCAGATATGGCTTTGTGTAGAAATGCGAGAGAAATGGTAAGCACACTCCACCTCCATCTCTGGGGATTCATGTCCCAGTGTTACAAATTTTGTGAAGATACTGCAGTAGTCCGCACAATGTAGTATCTGTAAAAACATGTCTGCATTAGAGCATAGCCACTTTAAGGGAAATGTATGCTAGAAAATGACATTTTATATAGAAAACTCAGTACAGCTAGTTTAAAAATACAATGAAACTTAATCCTGACAAAAGGCAGCACCTCAACGGAAACCAAAGACTGGCAAGTATAAGCGGTGTGAAATATCCTTTCTTTTTCATCAAGGCATGAGCCTCCTCTGTTTACGGTTGCTGTATGGTGCTTTATGGTTGTCTACTCCACTTGTATCCCATCATCCTTCACTTTATCTCGCCCTCATTCCTGTATGACCACAGACCACATGCCTGGCTGGCTAGCTGTCTTGTCTGTTATATGTTTTTCTTTACTTTTAAACTGTTCATCCAGCCGTGTTTTTACGTCACTGACGTGTCACCTGTGCTCTGCACTAAACACTGCCTGTTCCAAACTTGGTGTACTTTTGGATTGCTTGGCCTTTATGCCCCCCCCCCACCCCCACCCCCCTGCTTGCATTCCTCCTATGTTAACCCATGAAAACATCAGCTTCAGAGGGAACCTTGCTCCTTTTTCATGCAGGTGCATTTCCTCTCCTCCTGAGTTGCTATGTGTGTGACATGTATATTTCAACTGTCACCTTGTCTCCTATTCTGAAACAATCATTTATGTTATTCTATTTACATGATGCTTCTCCTTTATTTTAGACCAGTCACAGAGAAAAAGACTCCCCTTCTCCGGAATCATTCCATATGCTCAGGCCCCCAAAGGTTTCCATTTGTTTTGATTATTCTGCTTTGTGAAACATCCATTTCCAATGGGTTAGCACTCAGAAGCCATTCAGAGCTTTTTTTCATTGGCAGACTCTTTTTTCACATACAAAAGACTTCAGAGTACCTGATTTGATTGGGGATTTCTTGGCATTGCTCAGTTCGATTCTGTAAATTTGTAGGTATTTAAGAAAATAAAGCATTTTAATTTCATGTTTCTCAATTTCTGTATTCTTCATTAGAAATGATACATAAGAACTGTCAATTATTATTCCAGATTTATAAAATAAAAAAAAACATTTTAATAGTGCGTGGCTGTCTATGAAGCTGCCTATATCCTCCCAACAAATCAGGATGTCTGGCAGCTCTTTGGAAATTGATGTTGACATTTTGCTTGAGTTTAGTTTCAAAAACAGATATTTGTCTAAGTTAGAGAGAGAGAGACAGAGAGAGAGAGAGAGAGAGAGAGAGAGAGAGAGAGAGAGAGAGAGGGAGAGAGAGAGAGAGAGAGGGAGAGAGAGATAGACCTGTTTTCTGTCCTGTTTTTATCATGCCTTCCAAGAGGAGATCAAAGAAGGTAAAAAAGGCTGGAGGAGAGTCCATTTACATGCAAGTCCCCTGTCCTGATGCTTTACCCCAAACCTTAGAGAAAACACATGTAACCATCTGCTCAAGCTAAACACACTGACTGTTCTCAGACTAGGCTCCAACAATATTTCTTTTCACTCATGGAAAACCAGGTGGTCTAAATCACAGCTTGAACAAAATGATTTTGTACATCAGCAATTTGGAAACTTACACCAGGAAATTGCAAAACCATTTCTAATTCATAATTCTTGTCCGCCGAAAAGCCTAGTCTGATAGTGAGTCCAAATCCCCCCCCCCTACACAACACCCTTCTCATGCTTCACTGTAGAAGGAATATCATTCCTAAATTTGCTTTGTCCCAAGCTGTCCTATTCTCCCACTCCTCTCCCCTCACTGCCCCGTCCTGTTCTGTTCCCAACCCACCACGATGTCTATCCTACAGCCCACCACCCATAAATAATCTTAGATTATTTATATGGCATCTGTGTCTGTATCTAAATTGATTTAGTGTTGAAACACACTGAAATCATTACTTTTTTATTTTGGTGCAAATGAAGCTTTGAACTAATTTGCCACAAGTAACGGTTTGTCAGTTGTTAGGCCAGTGTTAACCATAGATGTTTACAGTCATAAACAGTTACCATAATTATAACCTGCAGCGCGCTTACGTACTGTAAACGTGCATAAATTATGGTTATGTAGATATGGATCTGTTAGATATCCTTCCTGTGAGACATATTTCAACTGTAACTTTTGCGGAACTGACTGAACTTTTCCCCCATTTGCTGCAGGGAGTCTTCATGTACATAACAAACCGTCACGACTTTGGGAGGCTCATTTCCACAGCCAATTATAACATTTCTCATTATAACAATGACTTGTGGCAGTTATTTGAAAACCCTGTGGTAAGTCGTTATGATTTCTTATTATTAAAATACTTTTTTTTCTGAATAGCTAAGACAAACAGCCACCTGTAAAGGTTATTAGACGTAATGGAGGGATTACAGATGTGAGAGGATTTTGAAATAATGTGATAAGACTCCTAACTGATAAGGCTTTGTGATTTACTAGTGTATTTGGCGCGCAGGGACCTTCCCTGTGGGAGAGGGGATTAGCACTGTGAGGTATGCAGGTCAGCAGACAGCCCAAAATGACAACTAATCTGTAATTCTTTCACCTTGCAGGAGTGGAAGGAGAAGTATATCCACGAAAACTACACTCGGATATTCACTGAAAACGTCTTGGAGGAGGTTCGTACTTATGCCTGTGTATCTGCATGTGTTTGAGATACACGTACAGACGGAGACAGTGAAAGAGAATGACATAATGTCGCACAGGAATCACTACATCTGTTTTTAACATATCTGGGTGTTATATTACATTCGCTACAGCTCAAGGTGAAGGTGTGAGTCAAGGCTATTCTCAGAAGTCTGATTGTCTGTTTGTGTGTGTGTGTGTGTGTGTGTGTGTGTGTGTGTGTGTGTATTGCAGCCTTGTCCAGATGTGTTCTGGTTCCCAGTATTTTCAGAGAAGGCCTGTGATGAAATAGTTGAGGAGATGGAGCACTACGGTTCCTGGTCCGGAGGCAGACATGAGGTCAGTACTGTTACTTCTTATTTTTTCTTTGAGATATATGATAACATTGGTATGCTACAATGCTCACAATCATAATGCTACCATTCTGATGTTTCCAAGGTATGATGTTTACCTTGTTCACCATCTTAGTTTAGACTGAAAGCATGCTAACATTTGCTAACGGAGCTAGCATAGCAAAAAAAATCCAAGAGGGACTCAGTTATTATTTACATGAGATTGAAAAAAATGTTGTAAATCCTCTAAATTTTTTGGCATTTTCATTTGATTACTTGAAGCTTTGGTAATAGACAAATGATTGTAGTACTAAATAACACACATCAAAGGTTTGTGACAATAGCTTGCTCGTCTATTACGTGGTTGCACACAGTCAGCACAGTTGGCGACACCAGGGCTAATTTTCAAACCTTCAAAAGAAGCCGTTTGCTATCATTTATTCAGTATGCGTAACAACAACATTCACAACTTTTAAATTGCCTGAGTTAGATGATTATCATAGTAAAGATGAAGCCTCCAATGTCTCGTGGTGGTTAAGTGTTTAGTTGAGCGTGTGTTGTAATTAATCAAACCCAGACACCAATAGAAAGACACGGACGTAAGGAAATAATTCCTCAAGTTGCCTCGTAAACTTTATTGCCATGTTACAGCCATGTTTCTGGTGTCTTTGATGGCTGGTGAGCTGTTACTTTCAAGCTACCTTTTACACCCTTTGGGGGTGGGGGGGGGTCAAATGTTACCCAGATGTAGGGACTAGTTAGTGAACTATTCTTCTTTTTCTGCTACTTTTTGAATTTTTGTCATGTATTTTTGTTAGGACACACACAATCTCACACACAGACACACATGCTTAATTTTATTACCATCCTCTCCAGGTCCGCCATTTAAATATAACCAAATAAATGGTTGCGATGTCGTGTTTTATGTTTATGGTGTCTTCTTCATGTGGCCTGTTTTATGTAGTTTGAAATTGGTAATTAACGTGTCCAAAAGTTTGCCTGGAAGACTAAATGTGTACAGATACTCTGACTAACTCTGTTTGGAAAAAGGCTGAGCTGGATGGGTCATTGAGTCTCATGCAGGCAGACAACAGTACATCCCTGTGGTTTTAAAGACACACACACACACACACACACACACACAGACACATCATCATCATCACTTTGTAAACTGTGGTCACACACATCGATGATGGTGGGTCATTTGTTCCGTCGTTAATCACACTGCAGTGTGCTTTATTTTCTCTCCTTTTTCTCAGGACAAGCGAATCTCCGGCGGCTATGAGACCGTGCCGACGGACGACATTCACATGAAGCAAATCGGTTTTGACAAAGAGTGGCTACACTTCATCCGAGAGTTCATATCGCCCGTCACGTTAAAGGTTTTCTCTGGCTACTACACGAAGGTTAGTGTGACCCGGTGGGGAAATAAAAGAAAGATAAAACAGTGAGCCCCGACGAAGCCAAAACGGAAGAAGTAGTTCTCTTTTCATGGGACTTGTTTTCACATGTACAGTATGTCGCATTCTTTCATGGTATGTGAGCTTTAACAGCGGCTGACGTGTATGACGTGATACACTGACAGTAAGCTTGATGTATTTCTGTGCTGTCACAGGGTTACGCTGTAATGAACTTTGTGGTGAAATACACACCTGAGAGGCAAGCGTACTTGAGGCCCCATCATGACTCCTCCACCTTCACCATCAACATCGCCCTCAATAACAAAGACACAGACTTTCAGGTAAGGAGTTGTATTAGGGGAGATGAGTCGTGTTGATACAAGCGTGGAATGTCCGAAAGAGTCTGGATGTCATCAAATTTAATCTGAAATGACCATCCTTACATTATCTTTTTAATATTCTCGTTAGCTCTGTGACTTATTTCATAATTATTAATCCACTTTTTTTTATTTTAACATTTCGTTTCTTTTATCACCTTCCTTTTCTCGTGTTAGGGTGGGGGTTGTCGTTTCCATCGGTATAACTGTTCCATAAACTCACCAAGGAAAGGCTGGAGCTTCATGCACCCAGGACGACTAACTCATCTCCACGAGGGCCTGCCCACCACCAATGGCACCCGCTACATTGCAGTGTCCTTCATCGACCCGTGAACGCTCCGATTATACTGTAAATTAGTCTTTTGACTTTGCTTTGCTTCCCCCCCCCGTCATGTTTGTTTTGTTTCGTCATTAGCCGCTTTGTGCCCCCCCAGAAGTTTTGATGATGCAATTCTATTTCAAAGCTTTAAAAGTCAAAATGATTGCATTATATGAATCTCTGTCAAACAGAGTGTCGAGGGGAAGGGAAGTGACATAATTCACACTTTAGATACGCAATTGTGCCACGCTGCCATTTCCATTTATACCGTTTAGTTTTAGATTCCAAACATTGTACCAGGAATAATTGGTACTGTTGCTTGTCACGATTTTCATTTTACTGTGTTATAACCGTTATCAGTAGACACTGGTAGCTTTGCCCTGCTGGCACGCAGATGGACATTGTGTATCTATTTGTTTCAGGTAAAATGTCACTGAACACATTAATACTGTAAAAACTTGTCGTTGCCTCAAAAATTACTACTGGTGCTCATCAACAACCCGTGTTTCTGCAAACAAGATATAAGTCAGTATTTGGTGTTTTTATACCCTAAACAGTTCAGATTCCATTTGTGATTTTTTAAATTTTTTATAAAAAGGTTTGATATATGCCCAGCGACAAAGAAATCTCATTTAGAAATTTTGCACACTAGAAAAACAAGACAGCATGATTCAATATGAATTCTGTTTGAATGAAGTTCGATATTCTGTTTTTTGTTTTTACTTGAAAGGTTTGTCTTCCTTCTTTATTGTAAATTGGTAACATTCATTTGCTTCTTCTGAAAACATTTCTGCAATATGTTTTTTTCCCCCTGAGGGATGTGTGTGAATGGATTTTAAAACTCAGAAAATTAAGTTGTTTTAACTTATTGTCAAAATGTAATAAAAGTCTTTATTAAGAAACAATTAAATGTCTTCTTATTTATTAATCAAATTAGAATCAGCATCATTAATGATTTAAAGCAGTCGTACTCTTTTTTCCCCCTATAAACTCAGCACACAGTAACTTCAGTCCTTTCTGCTGGTTCTTCTGGCAGAAGCAAAGCAATGCCTGGAAGTGATCACTGGGCACTGCAAACAGCCTTCTATTGTGTTATCGCTGTATCAGTTCATCTTCTAAGTCTGTGAAGATGTTCTCAACTGAACACGTCACATGTAGAAGCAATCAGTCCTGCTCTGGCATGGAGTGCCGCTCTGCTGCAGGGAGCAGCACTCGAGCGTTCGGGGTGTGGTGTGATGAAGTACTACAGTGCAAATGGAGTTCAGTTTACCTTAGGGGCCGAGTATAAACATGTACATCTAACCTTGTGTATGTTGTACAGATGGGAACTGTAAGACTGATGACAAAATAGAGGGGGAAGTATGGAAGGTGGGGCCTACAGAAAATGTCATCCTTCATCCTTTATTTATATCTCAATGCCATTTTAATCAGCCAGTTGGACTGAGCAACTGGGACCAATTGATGAAACCTGACCAGAAACAGATAAACAAGTCAACTGTGAGCAGTTACAAGCTTCTAAATGTACCATCTAGAAACAAAATACAATCTAAACCTTAGATCAGTGCTTCACTTAAGAAACATCACCTAAGGTCTCACCTTGCTATCAAGTCTCATTACTTTTTAGCACCCACAGTCTCTTGAGACGGTTTTTACCCTGCAGGTTTGAGGCCTTGACCAGGCACACACATTTCAGCTCCCTGTGAAGCCTGGATGAAGGCTGAATGTCTGAGTAGCTGCTGTGGAGGCAGAGCGGCGAGGGGAAGAGGGAGGAGGAGATTTAGGTCAGCATGGGGGGAAAGGCTCTCTCCTGGTGAAAGAGCCCTTTGTAGCGATCATTTCCCCTGGTCTGCCCTGTGTTCAGACCCTCTCAAAGGTGACATTGATCCCAGCCCGGCACGCAGGAAAACCTGCATACCTACTAAACTAGCAGGTTCTCACAGGAATGGCTTTGTCAAAAGGCAGAAATGACGGAAAATGTTTTACACGTGATTTATTTCTGAAGTCAGATGTAGAATGAAGCAGACTGGGAATTTGAAATGCATGGCAGGTTATTTTATATCCTTTTACGCCTTTGAATTTCACAAAGACTCAACTCCGGGCGGGGGGGGTATTTACACCAGAACACACCAGAAGGCCAAAGACTGTTTATATACCTATGCTTCAGGTCAACGGCTGTAGAGATGGGGAATTAAAATTAAATTAAAGTGTGCCACTAACTGCAGGGTGCCCAGTGACAGATAGCGATTTAGCCACTACTGGGGCATACACTCTGGTCCTGGCCTTAAAGGCTTTAAATGAATTGTTTGCAATGATGTGACAATGTAAGTGCCTGAGGCCAGTCAGTGTGTGGTCATATCTTGTGTCGATGGCTTGGAGGCAATCGTGCTGTGCGGCAGTCAGGAGAGGTTTCCAACGTATTCGATAAGCCATTGATATACTATCTGCCCATTTTCCTAGTCAGGATCAAAGCATTAACCCATGAGTACCAGCTTTGTGACCCGGTATGTGCCACAAAGAATTCAGAAGAAGCTGTTAACTGGCAGACTGCATGACCAGTCTTTAACTTGCAACCCATACAACACCCATTTTGACCTTTTTCTTCTATTATTCCATATTATATATTATATTCTTCTAGCTTACTTTTGTCTCACCTTCTTCTACTGTCTAAGAATGTGAAAACATGAGGCATCGCCCACATTAAACAGTGTATCACCTTACGCACTGTCAGTGACTATATTAATATTTAGTCATTGACACTAGCATCTCTGTGGCAGTCAGCCCCAAGCTCATTAACACAAATCTATTTCACAAATCTATAGTTTCAATTTACAAATTTTAATTTCCTTTTTTCCCCTTTTAAATTCCCAAAACAGCAGGGCACTGTCGATTTTACCTAAGTTAGTCAAACAGGAGAAAAAAGTTGTTTTCTGGGAAGTATTTTCAGCTGTGCATTAACACACCTTTGGTGCGCTACTGAGTATTTCTGGCACCAGAAGGGTGTGTGGGGCGGACTCAAAATAAACAACATGGCCTATGTTAAACATAATGAAGAAACATGTCACCCTATTTAATGATGTGGCTCACTGATGAGTTTTTAATAGTTTTTTTTACACAATGGAGGTCTATGGAACAGACGAATAAGCTGTATCAGGCTTCGGCAGGCAGGTTAGTAGGACCAATTCATTGTTGGTTTTGGTCTCTTCATGGCATTCTTTGACAAAATACGATCAGCCTTATAATTTCAGTCATTTATTGTCACCAGTTTTAAAATAAACACTGTGTGCTAAATAAACAACTCACTCAACTCTCATTTGAAATCTAGTTTTAATCAATATATACAGTAATTCCTGAGGAGTAAGCCATCTGTGTAGAATTAAATGCAACTTGTTGATCCAAAAAGCATGAAATCAAGCAGGCCAACAATGGTGAGTGATATATACAATCTACCACATTGTTAACTGTTTGGAGAAGAGGGCCGGGTGAGGGGGGGGGGGGGTGGTGGTGGGTGATGGATGGGTATTCGGGTTCAGGCACAGTGCAACAGCGAGTCAGATTACTGGAAAAGTACTGGGATAAATAGGACACGAATACAGTGAGGAAGCGTTCAATACAGACGGGCACGGATGCAGTTGAGTGTGAGTGTGATGTGTGTCCATTATGTTTTTTTATTAAATTTTACAATTCATCCAAATGGGACTTCAGGGAACAAAGCATTCTAGGAACTGTGTGTGTGTGAGTAAATTACATTTAATACAGTAGAGCTTGAAACAAGACCCCCCTTCCGCATAATTTGCTGCTTGGCAGTATGAGGCCTCTGCAGAGCGTTTCCATTTTTAACATTCCTTGAAAAATGGGCATGACGAAGTATGAGCCCTTCTGCTGTTTTCAGTCTTGTTCATTAAAAAAAAAACGGTACCTGCAGCAAACCAAAGGAAATTGAGAATTAAATAAAGATGCACAAAACTAAAAAAAGTTTTTAAAGCAGTTAATTGAATGTTAGTAAGTTCCACCATGAGAGGTTCATAATGAACCCCTTGTTATTCATGAGCCCCACCTGCATATCAGGAAATGTTTGCGAATTGTTTATCGTCTTTACATTTGCAGTAAGGACACCATGCGCTCAGATACCATTTACATAACATATTTTCAACTTTTTCAGTTTAGTTTTTTTCTGCTTTTTGATTAAAACCTGCACATTTCTGTCATTGTATGTTGAGTTTAAGTGCTTTAACAGCTGAAGCTCGTTCATTCATTTTAACATTTGAAACCCATCGCCTCTGGCAACGGTGTCAGCTCTAACACATTGTAAAGGTTTTATTAGTAAACTTTATTGGGCTCTTTAAAAATGCCCAAGAGTCTTTTTTTTCTAAAAATGATAATTACCATTATACTGTATGTGATACAAAGAAGGATTCAGACATGTCAGGTAGAACGTGATGGAGTGAGCGCGATCCATAATATATTTGAACCAAAATAGCACTTATTATTACGAGCCTGCCATCACGCCTATCTCCCAGGTAAGTAATCAAATACGTCCATAGTACATCCACAATACCAATTATAGCTGATTGTATGCTTTAAGGCTATCAGCACACTCCCTTTGTACCAGCCAGACTGTTTACTCATCTCAAAGTAAACTGGGTGCAAGTACCATTTAGCCAAATTACACAGCAACGCTCTGTAAAAACAATCAGCAGCCCCACACTCGCAGACATATATTGATTTATGGAAAAGACAAAAGCGGAATGGAAGACGGGTGGAGGGTTGTCAAAAGCCACAGACTCCATTTATAGTGAGCAGAGAAAAATATAAGTCACACAACGAGACTTTCATGAGCTATTTTGGGGACTTCTGAAAGATCATTCGGTGCGTTTAGTCTGGATTTGCTGCTTCAAATCGGTACTTCGCAAGTCAAACTGAAGATGAAAAAAACTGGGAGGGTTTGGGTGTAAGGGTGTGTGTGTATGCAGAGGCTACGTGTCTTAGGTTAATATGGGTGCAGGAGGCCGGTGGTCAGACTCCCAGAGTATGGGGACAGACTGTCTGGGACATTTTTAAAGGTGGACGTCAAAACTTTTGAAAGGCGAGGAGTCCTGATGCAATATCATGGTCAGAAGAGGTTCCGCTTATAAGACGTGTCAAAGTGAATCAATCCTTTGTACGACAAGCTGTGAAGTACTGAGGAGCAAACACGTGCACGTGGCTCCTCAGGAAGGAATAAACTGAAATTCTGACTCGACTGATTGTTTTTAGGCAGTTGTGTCAAATAAAATGTGGGTGAAATGCTGCCCTTTGACAGGCGCAGGGCAGCAATGAAATGCCTGTCCTGACATTTATAATAAACAGGCAGTAAAACAGCCCAGACATCAGATGATGCTGCTTGCTGCTTTGTTTGTTGACGTGACTAACTTTGCCTCCCGTAGTTTGAAGCCGTTCGGTTTCCTTGCTACTTTTATCAGTGTTAGTTTGTTGTTTTTGGCAGTCTTGGTGATGACCACCCACACTCACCATATCCATGATACATGATGAGAATCGGGTGTTTGGGGACAGTATATCACGGTTTTATACTTTAGTTTCTGCGATAGGAGGTGGCAGATATGAATCATAAATGGAAATCCACCAGAGGTTTTAGCATAAAGTTAAAACACCACGATATGCGTAGAGCCAAAAATATAATAATAAATAATACATTTTTCTTTTACTGAAGTATAGCAAGACTAAAAATAGTTTGGAATATGGTATTTTAGTCAACACAGCAGAGGTCCACCGGTTATAATGGCTGCCATGCTCACCAACATGTTCAGTCCCTAGTGCCAGACTTCAGTCTTCAGACTTTAATGCCTTGAATTAAGAGCTGCAGTTAAAATTGTTCACAGGCTGTGTGTGATTTTCATCTTCCTTACTACAGCAGAATAGAAACCTAAAAACCTGAAACCCTTACCTTACCCTGCGCCTACCTTGATGAAAGACCGAGAGTCCAATAGCTCACTAATCTGAGTGTGCCACAAGAACACAAAATGAATCAACCACATTCATTTTTTCCGGTGTCTAAGTCTATATTTATGTTTTTTTAAAAATGTTTTGTTCTTGCAGAAGTACAGGCTGTGTTTCATACGCTGAGAGAAAGAAGACGTTTCTAGCTGTATTTGTGACACGAGAGCATTCCCACCACTGCTCTTGACCTCATGCCATAGAAAGCTTTCTCCCAGTGTCTGTCTATCCATTGGTATGATATAATTGTACATTCTCAGTTGTGTGGCTCTTGCTGGATTTGTAGTTAGCACTTCTTCTTCAAGTCCTATCAGATGCAAAGAATCCCTCAGCAGGGGTGTGTTTGTTTTGAGCCGTCCATGTGAACCTGTTGCCCTCCGAGGAGCCAAAAGTATTACGGCAGCAGACTGGCAATCTGGTGACCACAGCACATCGAGACACAACCAGCAGTGATTCACCCTAATCCTTTTGATGGGCTCTCTGGCTCCAACTTAAAAGACCAACCACAAGTGGGGGATATTTTTTCACTTGGATACCTCTGTTGCACGTACAAAGGAAATCTTCCATACTGGACGTTGTGGTCTGTAGCTCAGTGTTGTGGTATTCTGCCTCTGCCTGGGCGCCCTGCCATAACCCTCTTTTTGTTTTGACTTTTGCATGTTTACGTAGAGGGATAATTTATGATCTGGGTCAAGTGTAACTAGACATAAAATACTTTACTAT
Source organism: Nannoperca australis (assembly GCA_036023655.1). Classification (NCBI taxonomy): domain Eukaryota; kingdom Metazoa; phylum Chordata; class Actinopteri; order Centrarchiformes; family Percichthyidae; genus Nannoperca; species Nannoperca australis. Next base: position 15,722 of record JAVQJD010048223.1, on the reverse strand, counting down.
CAGGTTTCATGAGCGGGATTTGCCTAGAAAGGCACACAACATACATACAAATACTGCACAAGTGATTTTCTGTAAGACAATACAATGTTTTATTATCCTTTTTTGCAAATTTTGCCCCAGAATTTATTTATTTTCCATAAACAGAGCGGGAAACGTAATAGCAACCGCAGAGTGGTTTGGGGTTTTTAATACAAAATGTTGAAAAAAGGGGTGAAATCTGAGCATATTGTCATTGTAGTTAGTGTGATCATACTCCCAACATAAATATATACCGACCGACCTTCATTACCATCCTGTGACAATAAAAGCAAAGGATCTGGGCTGACAGAGGAGAATGATTCAATTTTAGCCATGTCTCAAAATTTTCAACACAAATAGCTTTACATGGTATGAGGGAATAAAAAACAAGAATCAAGTCGACTGTATCTTTACACATTTTGCAAACACCATACCAAACTGTACTACAAATGGAATTACGTGTCTGCCACGTCAAATGCTTTGTATCAGAATAAATAATTCCATCTCTTTACAACTGCAGTGAGTGAAAATCTGATCCATATCAGTAAAATGCCTTTTTTTGTCTATGTTGGTTATTTCATATTATTTGTGGTGGGAAGAGATCAAGTGCACTACTGCTATATCTGTCAGGTGCTGCTCTGTTCAATCTCAGGGTTGGTTTGATCCAATTACAGAGTAAACCCAGAGTTAGCAGAGGGTCCTCTCTGTAAGATGGCAGGGTGCATTTGGTCTTTGAAGGTCAGGATTGAGGTTTAGGTTGAGAAACAAGTGCCAAACACAAAGCCAAAGTCAAGTGGTGGTCATTACGGAGCACACATGGGAGCCCCACCCCCACTCTCACCCTCGTTTCTTGCCTCAACGCACACATAAACACGGAAGTTAGAGGCCGGGGGGTTTGTGAAAGCTAGAAATCGCACAGCTCTCTCGATAAACACAACCTCCAGAGGAATGCAAAGCCAGAGACAGTTAACAAGGTCAAAAGTTCTCTTCCATCTCTCTGATCTCTTCCTGTATCTCGCCTCTTCCTTCCACACCAGCCTCCTCTTCTTAAAACTAGTTCTGTAAAAGCGTGCAAGACCACTGATTAAAAATGTTAAAAATAGTCATAGCATGTTTGATATTCTCTGCTATGTGGCTTGGAAGTAGCCAGTAAGCTCTTTCATGCGGGAGGATTCCACCATATCTATGATTTATTGCGGGACGTGCGCACACTGCAGACATACTTTTCCACGTTTGTACATATAGCTTTACTACCTGACCTCTGATCGGGCATACTGTATCACTCTCAACAAGCTATATTTCTGTTACTGGGGGTTGATAACAATTTCCAAAAAGTACAGTGGAAAGCACACACTCACTTCAGCCTGCTATATCTCTTTATTCAGAGCCTCTTACAGTCTGCAAAGAGGCACGATGCATAAAAAAATATATCTTTGGAGGGGAGGGGATTTCCATGTGCACTTTAAATCAATTATGAGTGAGTATTGTTGTGTAGTTTGTTTTGGAGCTTTAAAATGATTCCAAACCAAGTCAAGACGGCTGTCATTATCAAAGATCAGATTATTTGTATAAATAAGCAAGAAAACACAACTTTGTTCAAGTATGCATGTAATTTATAAGTCTCATGGGTAAAATACTTTTATTAGAAAAAATATCAACCACAAAGCTACAAAGAACAACTCATAAATATGAAGTAGTTTGTTTTAATCAACAGAAGGATTTACAGTTTGGGGAGTGTCCGACAAATAAGATGATTTTCCTCTGGTAGAAAACATTAAAATACTGTAACTCATCACATACATGGAGTGTGTGGATGCATACAGGCATGATAATCTGCAAGAATATAGTGTAGACAGGCAATACGACACTGCCCACACTCATCTACTCGCATGCTCTTTTTCAAGGTGCCCATTTAATTTAGCAAGTAGGCTGAAATAACTCGGGTCAATCAGTGGTTGCTGTTTGTTTGCCTACGTGCACATTCACACACAATTTCCTAAAATTTTCACTTGCACAGGAAGCCAGATAAATGTACACATATGGCCACCCAGCGCTGAGTGTGTTCACCGCCTTCTGTCCCACCCACAATGTGCTGATTCTGTTACTGAAATCTCACAGTCTCCACATTCAATGGAATCTCCTCATTGCTGCATGTATGTTGTGTGGGTTCAGTGGTTTGCTGCTCCATCTGATCTCATGCTAGATTGTAGTCCAAAGAACTGATGAGAAGGATACCTGCCTATTTTTCCAGTTGTGCATTTTTGCATCACTGCAAATGTTGTACAACTGCACAACTCACAATGCAAATATCCAGAGAATTTGCAAGAAAATGATATGTACATTAGCAATAATGATCTCAAATGGCTCTCAAGCGAGCCATGATGGAATGAAAAACATTTAGCTTGCAGGACTGCCTCCCGAGCCAAACCCAAAACCATTAATCCTGCACATTGCTCTAAATTTGTGCCACACGCCGCGGTTGCAGATAGGAAATGAATTGCAAGAGGTAAAAATGCACAGCTTGCTAACAAGGAATTAGAATACTTTTAATGTTTTTTACGAGAGCTGTGAGAGAGAACTCAGTTTGTAGCCTGTACCCGAGGCATACATGATCTAAACTGTGGCTTGTTTTTCATCCAGAAAAACAAAACAAAACATGGAAATGGGTGCGAGAGAGAAAAATGTAATGGCCAAGGTGTTTTTCCTCAATGAGTGACCGTGGCACTGCCAAGACAGTTGTAACTGCCAGGAGTCCAAATGTAAGGCAACATTAATGCACAGAAACAAATGAGTAATGGTAGTCTGGGCAAGGGTGACATCATTTCCCTTTAGTCTCCCTGGGCCTGGAATGTGACACCCCCTCCCAACCACCCTTCTGCAGCTGGTACGTGTGGATTTGACAAAGCTGTGAAATGACAGTAGAGGTTCACCGGCACCCAGACCTCTGACTGAAAGTCAAATATGAGACAAGCAGCAACCTCACAGATAAGGAGGCACTATTGTAAAGATAATATAACATCACTTGAGGCTCTAAGTGGTCAAAAGAAAATAACAGCCCTGAAATGACGGCATGATTTTGGTATTTTCCCCCGACTGTTATTTACAGAAATGCGCTGTAATCCGGCCTCGTCAAATTGCAGGGTTGAGCCACAAAAATAGGCATTAAGTGAGTTTTTCTCCCATTATGTCCTGGGCATGGATGAGACATAAAGCTAAATGCCAAATTGAATGGTGTTATTACTGCGATCTGATTAAATTCTGTGGAATTTAAACGGGTACGTGTCACAGATGCAGAACTGAATATGAATACCAAGAGTGATATACAATGAAGGGATTGGGGAGATACATATTCACAGAGAGACCAAAAAATAAATAAATAAATAAATAATCCTGAGAATGTCGTCTTTTTCAAAAAGTTACTTCTCCTGAACTGATATTGTGACTCAGTACTGATAAAGACGGATAAATTGTCTGGTGGTTTTAAAATTTATGTGCGAGGGAGTCGTACATTATGGCTGGAAACATTTCACAGCCTCTCTGCTGCGTGGGACAGACATCTGGTCAGGGAAGTATGGGAGTGGAATGCAGGAAATCACGCAACACTGTAAGACTAAACCCTCACTCCCTGGAGATTTAGTGTTTATGAATTTCAGGCCAGACGGAGAAAATTTACGGTCATTGAGTTATTAATTATGTGACAAATTGTCACGTCTTAAACTGCCTGAAGGAAGAGCAGCTGCCTCCTCTTCGTACACGCAGGGGATCTGTTCGTGACCTATGACATTACTGTATGGTGCCGATGTTGTTTTGACATGCGGGAGACTCGTACAGAACATACAAGTCCCAGTTGCATGATGAAAAGCAACCTGCCTCACAAAGCCGCAGGGAAGAACGGCCTATCACAGTCACAGGGATACCCACAATCCTGTGCATCTTTGACTGCCTCTGAAGAAACGACCGCAAAGTGTACTTAGCCTGTTGTGGGTCCCTTCAGATCGACGCCACTCTCGTTCTAGTGCGCAGCTGTCCGAGGTTAAAGGAGGGGAAGCAGGGAGAGGAAAGTGGCGGCAGGTGTAAAAAAAAACAAAAAAACCCGCTACCTCGTGTGACGAGGTTGTAGTTGTCTGGGGTCAATGTGAAGTCAAACGTGAGGTCAAATTACACACTAAACGAAAAGCTTTTAATTCACACATAAATATCAATAGAGCACGTACCATTAAGGCTGAGTCCTCACAGTAGCTGCATGTCATCCTCTCTCCCTCTCTCTCTTTCCCCCCCCCCGCCTTTCCTGTCTCTTTTCAGCTGTCATTAAATAATAAAGGCATAAAAAAAGCCCCAAAAATATATTTATATATAAGAGGGGAATTCTCAAGTGCTTATACTTGCTTGTAACCATCTGGAGTGTAATAACTAAAACTGTACTATAAGACTTAAAGAATGTTTAAAACGGTATCTTATAATACAGCTGCAGGTTTGGATGCACGTGTTTAACTGTTCCTTATATCAGCCAACCTCCACAAGGTGTCAGTGTGAGAATGACCCTCAGCAGACGCGCCTCAAGTAGAAAACGCCACCATTCTTATGCACGGTGTCTCAGCACATTACAGGGAGAGATTTTAGAAATATGCTTCTGAAAACCCTTTGGATCAAAACACTAATTAACATTTTCTCATTTGCATTTGTCAAATGCTCATTCATCAGAGCTATCGGAAGTTGACTGAAGTCGTCGTCAACATCATTAACAACAAAGCGGAATTTCAAATGAAAAAGAAATATTTGATCACTCGGGTGAGAAGCTTGCATCTCTTCTTCCCCCTTGTGGCTGAGGATGGGACCCAAAATCAATCCTAACGAAGGAGCCACTATTAGAATTTCAAGCACATGTATTTTAAATGTTAATCCTTGTCTTAAGGATGCTTTGGTCAACTAAAATATTATCATGAAATTTCATCTCTGTATACATATAAAAAGCATTCATATTTCTTTTTACATATAACCTGCTGTTTTATTGATTGTCTAATTCAAAAATTAAGGATGATTTCTGATGATAAAATAATAATGGTGTTCACTAAAATCAATGCATTGCTACAAAGACAGAATGTCTTTGAGAAATGAGGATGTTTGCCTTCAGACCACAAGGCAGCGCCAGTGAGCTGCGCGTGGAATCTCCAAAACTCCAACCTGCATCCGAAATCCAGTGTAACTCCACAAATAACTGCTGGCAGTGGCTGTGAGCTCCTAATTGACAATGTGGGTTTTTGAGTTTCTGCGCCATTCACTGGGTGCAAACTGGGTCATAATTTACAAACATCATTTAATAATAATGCCAATTCATTAGTGCAAGACCCAAGCAATCTCTTTCATCAGCTGAAAAGAAGAATGCCACTGGGGCTTGAAAGCGGGTTGGGGGGAAGAGAGAGAGCGGGGAGGGGGGAGGTAAACATCAGTGCACATTCGGCTTAATGTGGCTGCCTGGTGGATTATTGTGCCTTCAGTGAATTTGTGATCAGAAATTAGCATCATCTGCAAAGTATAAGTGAATGTTTTTCATGAGGCACAGTGACAATTTGGGATTTACTGATCTGTCTTTGACAAAAGCATAAAATATGATGCTTTTATTCTCCGCTCGCTTTTCACAAACAAACTGAATGGCCCCAATCTTTTGTAATAAACTTACAATCAGCAACATATTTCCCCTTAAAGATTCAAACATATTGGTGTCAGATTTTTTTTTTTTTTATTCCAGAAGAAGAGGGGGAATACGTTGTCAAAGAGAATAGTTACTCAGTCCGTCTGGCTTTATAGAAGATCAGAGGAGACTGCACAAGCAGAAGAAGAGATGAATGGTCATGGAGGAAGCTTGGTTTATCTTCTCTGTGTTTGTGTCCAAGGAGATATGATGGATGTCTGTAGTAACTGTGGCTCTAGGTGTTGTCTAGATGGCAGAGGCATAATAGAATGTGAGGAATTTTTCTCAAGGTGGGTCCCGTATCACCCAAGGATAAGGACACTTATCTATCAAAATTGCGGTCCTGAGAGACAACATCAGGTGGAAAAGGAACAGAATTGGCTCTCATCCTGCTCTTTGTGTCTTATAAATGACAGCAGCACAAGCACTCTGCTCTCTCTCACGTTATTGAATCAACTTGCAAATCCCAGGGACTGACTCATCATATACACTGGGAAAGGTACCACACTCATATTCTGAGTAAGAAACCATTATATTATTATCATCATCAGGGCTGAAAAGATTGGTCCAGTCCAGTCTGCTCTAGACTGGTTCAAATCATATTAATCTAACAGAACTTGTCTGTAGTGATCAGTGATGCCTCCTCTTCTGTGGACCACCTGACATTTAGTGTTCCTCAAGGCTTCATCCATAGCCCCCCTGTTGTTCTGTGTATACACGCTGCCAGTGGGACAAACACATTATTCAGTATGAGTGTTATGTAGATGACACGCAAGAAGAAGGCAATTTTCATCAGTTATTATCTCGTCTGTCAAATATAAAGTGCTGGATGTGCCAAATCTTTCTCCAGCAAAGTGAAAACTAATCGAAAATCATTATTTTTTGGTACTCCAAAGACTATCCCAATTTTACAAAATACATGTTGGCTTCCCGTCTACAAATGTCAAACCTGCAGTCAGAAACCTGGGACTAATATTTGACAGTGACCTTTTATTTGAAAAACAAGGTACAAAAGTCGCTAAACCATGTTTTTATCAAATGATGAGCATCTCAAAAATCTGCTCTTTTCTCTCTCTGCTTGATCTTAAGAAGGTCATTCATGCTTCACTGTATTCAGGGTTAAACCAAAAAATCTCTATGTCATGCCTTCAGCTAGTACAAAACACACCTCCTCTGGTTTTAACAAATACAAGATCACATCACTCCTGTTTTTGGCTGTCTTCACTGGTTACCAGTAAGTTTTAGAATTGATTTTGAAATGTTACTGATTACCTTTAAATCACTTCATGCTCCCAGTGACATTACTGAATTGCTGCTGCCCTATGAGCGCAGCCTGAGATCGTCAGGCAGGGCTCTGCTGGCTGTTCCTAAGTTCCGGCTCGAGGCTCCAGGTGCCTGGGCTTTTGCTTTCAGAGCCCCTGAACTCTGGAACTCCCGGCCGGAAGATTTAAGGCTTTCAGAATAAGTGACATCATTTAAATCACTTCTCACAACTTATTTTAAATCTAATGTTAACCGTTTTATTTCCAACGTGTCTCATTTGCTTGATTATTATTGTTTTTGTCTTACATTAACGTATGGTATTTTTTATTGTATAGTTTTTTTTGTCTCACTGCAGTCCTGAAATGTTTTAATCCTGGTTCAACCCTGTAAAGCACTTTGTAACTTTGTTTTGAAAAGTGCTGTATAAATTAAGTTTATAATAATAATAATATAATAATTTTAGCTCTAAATATATCACTTGGAGATCTGACAAATTACACTTTTTTTTTTACTATTTTCTGACATGTTAAAAACTGAATGATCAACCGATTAAAAGAAAAGAGATCTACAGATGAACTTCTAATACAATTGTTAATGACGGCTCTTATTTATTGGTCATTAATTTTAGCATTATAATTATTTTCTACCCCCAAAAACAAATGAAAAGACAAAGCGATTGCAAAAATAACGGTAGAAATTGTAGTGACTGCCCCACTGCATTGGAAAGTTTGTCAGTGGCTGTCTAGCTGACAGTCAGTGAGGGTCACCTGAGGGGCGGGCTTTTCTTTTAAGTCATCTGGTAACACAGAGCTCAATAGAATTTCAGCATCTTAATGTTGAAGCACATTGAAGTGCTCATCCCCCGAGGCCGTCTCAAGAACCGTCCAACAGGACAATGCACAAGGTGAATTCATTCAGCAGAGAATAAAACCTCTTCAGGCCCAAAGACACCTTTCAGTGTCTCGGAAGAGGTCCCACAAATTATTTACAGCGGGTTCTATACTCTCTGTCTGTTGCGTCCATACAGTGCCAATCTGATTTGAGGAAGATGAGGTCAATGAGGTTGACTTCTCGGAAAGAACACTGCAATGTCGGTGTCTAACTCGTTCTCTAGAGTTACTGTACAGTTAGCGTACTTGTGTGGGTGACAAAGGCATCAGCAGTGGCAGAAGGGCAGCAGGTGGTATCTGGGTGATGAATTTAAGAAAAATGTGGGAGGTGGATCATAAATTGAGACATCACCTCTCCTCTACACCTGCAGGCAGGTGCCTGTAGTGCCCTATCTACCGTATTCCCATTACATGCCTCCTCTGCGTTTTTACTCTGGTGAATCACAGCAAAGTGGTAAATATAAGGGACCAAGGGAGAATGAAAAGGAAAAAAATAGCAAGAGAGCGAGAGGACCTGAAATACAGGCATCCCTATATCTGTAGCCCTCCCTCCATAAACGCCGTTGTCACTGCTGGGTGCGGGAGCAATTAATCTCAGCCAGAGGAGGCAAAAAAGAGTACAAAAGCTATCAAGATGACAAGACTTTGCAGTGCAATTTACTAGGTTTCTATTGTTGTCAAGGATATAAATGCCATGATAAACTTGTTATTGTGTGTTGGGAGCATATTGCCGATGTGAGGCCTGTGTTGATAATGTTGTAATTGAGATTTTCAATTACATCAGTTTTGCAGCTAATGAAGAGAATATAGTGCACGGTGTAAGAGAACACACACACACACACAGGAACACATTTGTAAGATTAGTGGGTGTTATTTAAAAAAAAACAGGAGGCGTATATAAGCATTACTGCCCTAAGAGCATCTTAAATGTGAAAATAAATCTCTACCGGTGAGTCATTGATAAAAATAAAAAAAATAAATGTAAAAAGTAAAAAAAAATGGATGTTAAAGTCCTGTGAGCAGTCTTTTCAGCAATAATGAATTACTCAGACATCAATTCTGCAAGGCTAACCGAAGTGACGCCATAAAGACAGGTGAGATGAGTGTAGAAGTGGCTGGCCTTCACAGAAAGCATCCCATTATAATGACCAGAGGAGGAAGAGAGGAAGATCTTTGATTGCGGAGTGCCGTCTTCATTTTACATCCACAGCACTGCAAACAACGACACAAACTAAAAAGGGATAGTAATTACTGTGAAAACATCTACAAATAAACTCTTTCACACCGGTAGGTACTAAATGATGTCTTTAGGACGGATTTCAAACAAGGTATGTGCTTGTTTTTTTTTTTTTTATGACGTTAACACTTACACCACCATTCTGTAAACAGACGGTGATATTTCATAGTTCACATCTTTATTTTAACATGTCTCTGCTACAAATGTAGTTGTGTGTGCTCATATTACAGCCTCCAGTCTAAAACTGGAATTTCTGTTAAAGTTATTAATAACAGATAAACATTTAGTAATATACTACTTTTCTAAATGTTATCCCAGACTTAATTTACCCCCCTTGCTTCAGACAAACCAAACTGACACACTAGAAAAATATCGTCACATTATCACTTGCACTGTCAAATGTACTGTGATTTTCAAGGTCACTTACATGTACTTGCCTGATTGTGCCTTTCTTGCCAGAAAAATGAAGATGGTCCCGTCTAACAAGACTTGGTGGAATTCTAAGAACTATGGTGGAATCCATCAAAGCACTCAAGCACAGTATGTGTGTGTGTGTGTATATATATATATATATATATATACACGGCAGTTCAGTAACAGATGGCATGAGTCCTGTCACTGACATTTCAAAGAAAATACGAATCACAGGCTTAAAATCCTTAGTGCAATGTCATTTCTCAAATCGCTGCGAGAGCCGGGTATGTTTAGGAAGTAGCTGAGGACTGTGACATTGATTGACTAATTTCACAGGACATCAAACAGGCCCTCGAGTTTGTTAGGTACTAGCTATAAACACAGATTTGAGGAAAAAAAGCACCTGAATGTGAACTGAATGTGAGCACATACAGGTAGACAGATTGCAGTCATGTATACAAAAAAAAAAGAAAGTTCATTTTATAAAATTATTTTTTTATGCTGTGAATATGTTGGTGATTCAGATGTATGATCGTATAAACAGTTACCTAGATGAATTAAAAGTATAATATAGAGGAACAAACCTTTGAAAATGTGACAGCCACTGACTCAATAGTAAATCATGATTTTGTGTCTAAAACAGCCACTTTCATATTTTACTGGCTGGTGCTAAATTCCATCCCTGACTGGATTGGTCGATCACTAGTAGGACAAAGTGACCACTAACATTTATGAACTGATCTATTTAAAAATGCAATCAGCAGTCTGTAGCTGGCATCCTTTCAGTTTTCATTTCACCGCTGTTGTTTACCTTTACTTCCTCCACAGATTCATTAGTCATTAAAAGATGCAGTGCTGCACCATCAGATAGAATCATCAGTGCTGTGGGCATTGATATATCAAGTGATTGCAGTTTACTGAATATGATGAGCATAATAGGATATAGAGAATAGGAATATTGTTATGTTTAGAAGGGCAAACCTTAACATACATTTAGACTTTGGGCAGATTGTAGATATATTTATGCTAATAAAAGTGATCCTGTTCATAAATGTTAGTAAGCTGTGTTGTCACAAAATAACAAAAATGTATCCATAGGAATTGTATGATTGACTGTATACACACACGCACACACACTCCTTGGCCTTAGCGAGGTGACTTCAGGTTTAACTCTGGGTTTTCACTTGTTACCGGGGTAAATTGCCATGGTTACTTGTGCTGCATGCCTAACCTGCTATGGGAGCAGATGATGTTGCAGATAACAGATCAACTCGTACAAAATCACCGCCTACTGACCAATCAATTCTCTTTGAAAATGACATCGCCAATAGAAAAGAAGTGGAGGTCGGTGCACAGACCATAAGAGGGGCTGTTTTTATATGAGAGATAGTTTTTCCAGACTTATCTGTCCGCTTCTTGACAGAAATGTCAAAGCCATTTCATTGTGCTTTTGTATCCTGATATAATCCTACAACAGTGACTGATTGAAGCACTAAACCTTTGTACTTATAAGATATGAATGTAAGCTTATTTACCGATAAATAATCTTTTGATATATATTTTTAATTTGCTCCCAAGTCCGTTTGACAATGCCGGGGTTGCAGCTTAAAGAATCTGGCTTTGTCATGTTTAAGAATAATCAACACACTCATTTAATGGAATACTAATGACGGGGCAGCGATATTATCGGCCTGTTCATTTGCGCGTTCACACAGTCAGAGTTGTTCTTGCCAGCTGTCTGTCGTGCATTCAGCAGCTGCAGCAGTGTGACTTTTAGCCTGGATGATGTGTCCTTGCGCACTGCAGCGATAGTTTCGGCATCTGTTGAGTTTCAGAGCCGGATCTCCGGGGATCTCGATATTGCCAATCACGTTTAAGTGTGTGTTTGTTTACATAAGAATGAACCACCAACATGTTAAAAGACAGTTGGGCACATGCGCTGCCAACTATGTCCTCTCGTCTGCTCTCTGTGTAGGCGATGCTCAGGCAGCTCCTGCACACACACGCACGCACGCACGCACACACAGACAGACAGACAGACAGACAGACAGACAGACAGACAGACAGACAGACAGACAGACAGACAGACAGACAGGCAGGTGTTAGGCTACTCTACTCGAGACTAGGTGCGTAATTGAAGTGTTTTTCCTGAAAACTACATAACAAAAACCAGAAAGTTTGGAGGAATAAACCCAAATGAACTTGGTTTCAAGTGACAATACTTGATTTAATACTTGGTTTAAAATGACAATAAGTTAATTTAACGCATTTCTGGGACATTATATCTTCTGTAATATATCACTGATCAAATGTTAAAGCTTCAGTCCAATATTCAAGGTATCCAAGTGTAATGCAATGCTAATCTGATAAATGTTAACTATTTTTTACCTCTCACATGGCCAACTCTGCCTATCATACTGTACAACTGTAGCTCAATGGTAGGTGGTAACTGATTTAGTCTGCCAAGTAACACTTGCAATAATAATCTTGGCGTGTCCAATGGTGTTAGCGCCATGGCAATTCTCTTAATCACACCCATTTGTGTATTTTCATATTTTTATATCTAAACTGGGACTCCATGAATACCTCCCTTGTATTCACTGCTGTATGCAGAAAATGAAAGAGGTGTAGAAGAGCTCATTCAAAAACGGTTATTTATTTATTTTAATACTCCTAATGGCACAGTAGAACTTTTTTAATGAGCAGGAACATTTGTTGTTTTTCTATTAGCAAGTGCACCAGGACGCACGTGCATGCTGCAAGCGTTAGGGCCACACCTCATGTTCACAAAGGAGAAGAAAGTGAGAGCATTTACACAAAAACAGAGGTAAAATGTGGTATACATGTGAGGCTCGTCCTCGAAGCTGGAGTTGCTCGTAGCACAGATAGCCATAACAGATTATGTGTCTTATAATTTATTGTAGCTACTTACTGTGGACCTTCACTTTTCAACTATCAAATGGGACAGCACAGTAAGACCTCAAACCAAAGTAAGTAACGCAGAGTTAAAAAGAGTTTGTTAATGATTTGAGGCTCAAATCAGAAAGTTTGTTAGTCCTTGATGCCAAAAAGTGTTTTTGAGAAAACCAAATGTAAACGAAACAGTGTTTATGATGAATAAAGCACAGGTAGTTTCAATGATTTACTGTCAATGTTTCTTCCTGGCTAAAGAAAAAAACATTTCCCAGAATAGGAGCAGCAGAAGAATTCATATACACACATACAGCACATGCATGTCTTTAATATGCAAATACCAACTGTATTTATACCATTAGACCATCATGTACAAGATTTATTAGTCAAGTACTTCAATTATAAATCAGTATGAAAAATGAACGGTTTCTTATTGAATTATAAATCAATATAAATTTTTAACTGTCACTTTCCCTAATGTACAATTCAGTTACAAATGTTTATACTGTTTTCCACTTAGTTCTTGCACGTTTTTATTTGATCATCAGTGATGTATTCAAGGTTTGTCAAGGCTTAGACACGTTAATTAAAGTGTTAGTGATGAAGGTAGATTATAATTATCCACAGGCAACAAGGTAGAGGCACACAGCTTTATAGTTACTGCAGTAGTCTACAGCATTTCCCTCTGTGGGAATGAGATGAATAGGTTATTCAACAAGGCCGGGATCAGCTGATCGAACTTTTCCCATAATTGGGTTTATTAAAGATGCGGTTTACTTTTTATGCCGCTGAGATACTGGATGTCCCAGGGACATGAGCAACGGAGGAAACGATGTTTACAGAAGCATCGCAGTACCCTCAGAGGTGCTAAACCACTTTACATTACAAAAGAGGGAAACAGCGACAGGGAAAGCTAATTATTCACCTGATATTTACCATTCAGCCAGACAATCTAACATAGCGGGTTGTTTCCGTAATTTTTGTCTTTGTATTTGATAAGATACCGAACACAGAGCTGATTTTTAATAAGGCATGGGCACCACACTGCCTTTCTGCTCCCCTTCACCAAGAGAGGCAGAAAAGCATATCAAATAGGAAACCATTAATTCTGCCTTTCACTTCGCAGAAAATGAGGGGCATAAGGTTTTTCTCTGGTAGCAGAGTAGATAGAAAACATTTAATTTTCTTTCTCTCTTTTATTATTTTTATTTTGCAACTTGGGAACTCAGCTCTCAAATCAAGTTACTGTATGCTTCAGACAGATCTGGTGGAGTGAGGATTCACTGTGCTTTCACTTCACATCCATCTAACAGTTTTACAGAATAAAAAAAAAGAAGAGAAATGAGAGAAACGCAAATCAATGGTCTATACCTAAAGGTTCATTCTGTCGATGGTTATGAGCTCTCAGAAATACCATGTGCTTTGAATCTCTGCTTCCCCCAACATACAAACTGCTGTGCAGACGCCCGTTTTTTTCTTGGTCGTTTCAAATGTGATGTTAGCTCAAATTCAATAACGATGCCGTTCTCAAATGTTTTGGCCTGTGGCAGCTCCATGGGTTCATTTTAACAAACCTTGCCCGATACTTTAATCCTCTCTTTTGAACAGAATCCTTTTGTTAGCTACAGCGGATGGTAGGACATGGTTAAGTCCTCATTTCAACCAAGTTGGCACTCCGCTCGAGTCCCGAAGACATGGCCAATCAGCGGCTGTAATGGAATAGCTAATTAGCCTGATTGTGTTCAGCTGTGTGGCTTCTAGTCTGTAATCAATATCCATGCAGCTGACCTAACTTTGGTCTATGGCGCAATTATTGTTCTTCATGTCCCAGGTTTTTATGATTGCATCTCACGGTTGTACTGTAACTCTTCATACATACAGCCACTCACTAAACATGATTAGCCAGTTAACTTTCTATAGAACTTGTTCAGTGTGTGTGTGTGTGTACGTTTGTTTGGATCTTGTGGTACACATTTATACTGTGGTGTAAAGTAGGACCTACAGCTATGAAATGTACTTTTCTTAACTATACATACCTTTGCTTCTTTTTCCATCTGCTGCTTCTGCTTTTTCAAACTGCCAAATATCTCACGTGTATTCTGCACATCTAAGTGCATTTTATATTTAAATATTAAAGCACAGAGGGTCATTACAGATGGACTTCAAGGCCAGTTCCCACTGTGTTCATGAAAAAAAAAAAACACATCATCCATCTATTTGTGAGAATATTCAGCATGCACTTTGTGTACTCGCTGCTTTTCAGGTATCATAATAAGACATTCCTCCAGAGGTGATTGTGGCAGTAATGATGATAATGAATAATTAATGGCTGTCGGCTGCAGAAAATGTTCTCTACAACTGTTTACAAGGGTCAAGCACATAAACTGTTTTTGTTCCCTTTTCTTCAGTGAGACAAAACACAATAATAATGTAAGCGAAGCCCATATAGAAATGTGCTTGGAATTCAACTGTCATCGTTTAAAAAAAATGCGATATCCAATTCAATTTCGATTCTGCAGAGGGGGCCATATACGGTCGTGCATATACATAAAGTGTCATGGCAGTGAAGAATCTGTACCCAGATCAATATGTGTATATTTGTGAAAGTGCCCTCTGGACACGTATTGATGCATACTGTATATCACAAACAGAAAAAACGTAACATAAAAAGCAGTGTGCAAAACACATTTGCTTTATTATTGCTGCATTAATTGAACATCAGACGTGGAAGGTAGGTTATTTTTAGAGGGCTGAAGGCAGAGGGATTACTGTTGGAGGTCTCGTCCACCAGCCACTCTGTGGCTTGCTAACAGATGGCCACACTGTCAGACTTGGACCATGGGTCAACATTATTTGCATATCAAATCACTCTCTGAGCAGGAGTTGCTCAGCTTGCACTCACCTGTATCACTCATCCTCAAAGAGCAGTTGCCATTATATCTTGTGTATGTGTGTATGTGTGTGTATATAAATATATATACACACATATACACAAAAAAAAAATTCCCCTCTCGCCCCTGCGGGTGGTCTGTTCCTCTGAGCTCGGGTCCTCTACCAGAGGCCTGGGAGCTTGAGGGTCCTGCGCAGTATCTTAGCTGTTCCTAGTACTGCACTCTTCTGGACAGAGATCTCGGATGTTGTTCCTGGAAGCTGCTGGAGCCACTCTCCAAGTTTGGGGGTCACAGCCCCGAGTGTTCCGATTACCACGGGGACCACTGTTGCCTTCACTTTCCACATCTTTTCTAGCTCCTCTTTCAGCCCTTGGTATTTCTCGAGCTTTTCGTGTTCCTTCTTCCTG
>JAVQJD010048217.1:20000-29753 GCA_036023655.1 Nannoperca australis | reverse complement strand
CTCGGTGTGTTTCTCTCCAGATCTCCTGCGGGATGTCCGCAGATCTGGTCACCATGGCCGGCTTAAGTTCAATCAGCTGATCCCGGGTGTAAACAAAAGCGGCCATGAAGTTGTTGTCGCGCTCAGCTGACTGCAGGTGAAAGCACCTCCAGAGCAACAAAAACACCAAAAACCTCTCCACCAGCACATTTGTGGAGGGCACGACTCCAACAAGTCAACACCAAACAAAAAACCCATAAGTACAGAGTTAAATAACAAAGATTTAAAAGAGCAAGTAAGACGAGCGGAGCAACCGTAACAGGCAGCACGCACAGAGGCGCATGCGCACTAGAACATGCATGGTAACGTTTGTACAACTGAGGCTGGTGGGAATGTCAACGGTTTTGCAGGTGTTTAGTTATAAACCAAAATATTGGACACCTTCACATTTTGACCTGATGACTGTGCTACATGGAAAGTTAAGGGTTTACCAAAGTTATTACAATTCATCCTTATGAGGACATTGGTGCCTATACCAAATGTGGCGCTATATGAAAAGTCAGAGGATCACCAAAGTCATTAGGATACATCATCAGGGGACCGTGAATGTGCGTACTAAATTTCATGGAAATCTGTCCCATGGTTGTTGAAGTATTTCAGTCTGGACCAAAGTGGTGGACCAACCTACCACAGACAAGAATGGCAGTGAAATGAGATTCTAATATACAATTGATATTTGCACTTTTACCTTTAATAGAAAATAAATCAATATAATAACTACAAGTGGGATTTGGCATTGTTTTTCTGTGTTTTTAATGTACTAATGATCATACAGTATCAGGATATTTGGACATTGCTGTATTTATTACATTGAATGCTTTATCATCAGTGCCCAATATGATCCAGAATCCCATAAAAGAGTAGAGCTAAATTTGCCACATGGCAAAGAAATGCAATTTAAGTAAAAAAGATAACTGAATCATCATTCTCTCCCACAATAATCAGGTCCCAAATGCTCCCTTAGCAGACATTCTGATAACACCTGGAAGTTTGAAAGGAGCTCGGGGAGAAATTAGTTGAATGTCAAACAGCTGGTATTAGATAAGAAAGAGAAAACCTTCCCTGTGCGTTCTGCATATACTGAGACCCAATATTCAGGGCAGACATCATGGGAAGAGACCTTTTAGAAAAGCAAAGACAGATGCCATGGGGAAGGCAGTTATAGGTCAGTCACCCAATGACACAGTTTGTCCTCCACCAAGGATAAAGGTGTGGTTGCATTTTGCCAAAACAACTGCAGTGGGAAGTGCTGACGCCACTGCATCATTGTCCTCGAGGTTTGTAAAAACTGAGTCAGCTCACCGGCTGATGTACGGCCAACATTACAGAAGATCATGACGTTATTTAGATCCACAATTAATTATTTTCCATTTCCTGTGTCTTCACACCCACAAGCTTCACACTGTTTGTGAAGTAGAGTTGTTGCCTGCCTGTGTGATAACCTTGATTTGTGTTGGATGCATTACTTTATCAAGAAAATGTATTCATCTCAAATGGGAGGCTGCATTAAAGATGCTCAAACTAATGATTTGCTTCAGTGTTTTCCACGATGCAATTTGTAAATCATTTGTGATGTAAATATTTTTTCAGCCAGTCAGAGCCACATTGAAAAATTGCTGTGATACTACAATCAATAATTACGTCTAATCACTTTTATCTAAATTAGTTTGATGCTTGTGTAAAATTGCACATAACTTAGAGCAACAACAAATGAATCACGCATTAAGAAAAATCCGGTATCAACCTCCCTCACCCTCACACTTGCCATCCCTTGTTGCAAGCCTTTCTTTAATTGATTCAGGAAGGGGAAAATGTATTCAGCAAATATGATTGATTGATTTTATTCATTGCTAATCAGACACAGAAAAGAAAATCCAAAGGATAAACTGTTAAAGTGAAAACACTTATTTCCAACATTATTTCCACCCACAAGATATTAAAAGACAGAAGAAAACACCAAAAAGCCCCTGACATTCAAAATACAACAAAATAACACAATTTAAGCAATAAAAACCTCCCACATCGAAAAACATAAATGGCTAAAGTAACAATGTCATGCAAATTTAATTACAAATGTGTTACCCCGTTCCTTTTAATAGCCGTAACGTGACTGCTATAGGCCACTCTCATATTTAAAAACTTGATGGGTAGCGGAAGGCTGTGGATTAGTGTTGTAGAGCACAGCGGCTTGGTTTGGTTGACTGACATTCAATTCTCATGCATTGTTCTTTCTCATTCCTTTCTTCTCCCTAATCTTTGAATAACAACAGCTATGAAAACCAATCTGGTCCCAGTGCTGCTTCCATGAATACAATTTGACCCAAACATGACATCATTGTCTGTGGTCAACGACGACAATGTCACATTCAATTCAGTCAGTAAAAATGAAAATCAAAACAACACTTCATATTTCTTTCTGCAATGACGAACAAGGAAACCTAGAGACCATTTCAGGTATTTTTCCTCCCTATACCCTATACTTACAATATATATAAACAATCACATTATTTTACAGGTGTCCTTGTTTTTTTTACATTGTTTCACAAATGTTTTTAAAAATATTTTTACATCTAAGAGTTATAGACTATGCGAGTTTGAGCTTTTCATATCATTGGGCAAAAATGCCATGTCACCCGTGCAGCCTATTGCAAATCAAGTGGTCTGAGAGCAGACCCCTACGTCAATCTATGGGATGAGATCAAAGGTTTTGCAAGGTCGAAAATAAGTTTTGAATGTCTGAAAAAAGAAATTCAAATCTCTGCAAATATATTTTACGGAGTTTCGCCAACACGTTTTCAGAGTTTCAAACCTGGCACTGTTCATCCACTGTGCTGGTTTGTATTCCAGGTTTGAAGCCTTGTAAATGGTGGTCTGAAAACTGGAGTTCGTATTTCTGAAAATAAGTTTTGAAATGTTGAAACTTGAGGGTTGAAAGGGCAAATCTTTATATTTGCACTCATCCTGCAGACTGTTTTTTCAGAGTGTAGTTAACAACACCCACTTTTCAGAGATTCGCCCCCACAGCTGCGAGTCATGTGATTCCTGGCAGTGTTTTCACGCAGCTCAGGTTTGAAACTCCGCAACTCTGTCTTCGAAACAAAAAAAAAAAAAGGAGGCAGGAGCAGGCTGCTCTTAACTTATTGTTGCTCTCTGCCAACATACGGTCCAATCACATGTCGTATTTACCGTGTTGGTGGGATTGACTGACTGCTCCGCCAATGACTCACGCGATTTAGGATGCGCCGTTTTCTGTGCTGTAGTATCTGTGCCAAGTATGCTAGATACATGCATTAGCTGAAAATCTAAACACCACGTCCATCCGGCCATAGATCAAGGAAGACAGAGTTGTGGACAGAGTTGCAGAGTTTTAAACCTGAGCTGCGTGAAAACACTGCCAGGAATCACATGACTCGCAGACTCGCAGCTGTGGGGGCGAATCTCTGAAAAGTGGATGTTGTTAACTACACTCTGAAAAAACAGTCTGCAGTATGAGCGCAACTATAAAGATTCGCCCTTTCAAACCTCAAGTTTCAACATCTCAAAAGGTTTTTTCAGAGATACGAACTCCAGTTTTCAGACCACCATTTACAAGGTTTGAAACACTGAAAACGTGTTGGCGAAACTCCGTAAAGCAGATGTCCATACGTCCCTTCAGACACTGAAAGCCTGATTCCCCACCTCCCTTGCCTGCAGCAGCATATAGTACAAAATAGTACCGGCTCCACCTGGAGCTTCAGGCTCATTATGTTTGATGCCACAAGTGGGAAACAGCGCATGATGACAAACAGTGGGGTACTTTTGACAGGGGATAGTGGTGTGTGTGTGCAGTGTACTAGCCTTTCTTCTAGCTGCTGGATCGCGTTGCAGCTGCCTCTGAAGCCGCGAGGCGCTGGAGGGGCGTGTTTGAGAAGACATGTCGCGGCGGGTGGGACCGGGGTCTCGGTGAGGCTTACGCCGTAGAGAGCGAGCCCTAAAGCTCTAATGCCATCATCAAGTCAAAATTTTAATTTCAATGATAAATTATAACTTAATACTTGCAAAACTAATAACATTCTCATCAACTGTACTTTGTGTTTAGTGCTAATTAGCAAATGTTAGTATGCTAACATGCTAAACTAAGATGTTAAACATTACTGCAGGGTGAGCAAACGGTCATATCTGTTTTAAGTTTAAGTTTATGTTGCCTGTTGGTTCTAGGCAATTTTGACAGAACTATCTCAACATTTTGGATTATACACCAGAAATATGATAGGATATGGAAGGATATGAGCCCATTTTGGAGCAAAACACGTTTGACAATGGGTGTTGATATTGTTCAGTATTTGTAATTTGTTTCACAGTCTCTAAGAAAACTGTTTCAGTGTTGGTAAGAGATGCAACATGCAAATAAGCAGCATAGCTAAAGATCATTTTCACCACATGGACCAATAACATTTCATTGTCAAGGTTATTCAC
Organism: Nannoperca australis; assembly: GCA_036023655.1. Lineage (NCBI taxonomy): Eukaryota > Metazoa > Chordata > Actinopteri > Centrarchiformes > Percichthyidae > Nannoperca > Nannoperca australis. The sequence continues at coordinate 25,259 of JAVQJD010048217.1, read as the reverse complement.
CTGTGTGCAGTGGAGGGCTGAGTGTATGCAGGTTGTTTTTCCAACAAAAAACAACAGTAGGTGATTTCACTGATTAGTTTCTTTACACCGGTTGAAGTTATGCAAATCACTGAAATTACCTGCAGGTATGCACTCTAGACCACTGAGTCAGCAGGAAGCCTCATCTTAGATGTTTTTATTTTGTGAAATATAATTTAATTACCACCCTGTCTGTGCTACTAGCAGGTAGAATAAAGCTGAAAAATGATACTGTAAACACAGGAGTCATACTTGTGCATTCTCCCACTGTGTTACAGTCTGGCAGCGATGATGTTAGCCTACATTTCACTGAGGACTCTCCGCATCTCTCTGGAGAATTCCTATGTTCGGTTTTGGCACAGATCTTCATACTGTGCACCAAATTCTTAAGAAGCCCCTTTGTGTTTCAGTCAGTTAACTATTAAAATATTACACAGTAATTCATTGTCACAGTCAGGCAGCAAAACAATCAACTTGTAACATTTAAAGTCAGTAAATAAGCTAATATATAATCCAGAAAGATATGAACCGTGAAACAACATTTTCTCATGTAGAAAGAAAGAATAACTTTACAACATTTGGTGTGCAGTCATGCAGAACTTCGACAGATGAACTTCTAACTGTAAGGGCAACATCAGGCAGCCAGTGTGCCAGTTAGACAAGCAAACCAGTCCATCACATACCCAAATGACCACCCAACAAAACAAAAACATGCTATGTTGAAGACCCTGACAGGTGAAATGTCTCAGTGGCTATTCTAACTTCCACATACTGTCCTGACATATCATCATTTGAGATGTCATCAAAAAGTCCAGATTTCTGGAAAATGTCCACTTCACCACACACAACTCTCCCCTTTCCCACCTTATTTTTTACTGACAAGTATCAGTAAACCAGCCAGCTAACCAGTAACCATGCAGAAAACCCGTCAGTTAAAGTCCAACTCATCCGAACCAAACCCTAACCCCTCACTGACACAGCCAGTCGACTAGCTGAACGTCTGTTATTAAGGACCCTGACAGTGTTTCCACCAATTACAGTAAACCAGCCAGCCAGTCAGCAAGTGAACCAGTCAGACTGTTGAGTGTGTGCTCATGGAGCATGACAGTGTTTCCACACACCAATTACAGCGAGACAGTGGTACAGCTGTGTGGTGGCTTGGCACTCAGCCACACTATAAGTACCACTATCGATTGACGGGGAGTGCATGAGGAGAGCGGGGGAGAGAGAGAGACAGTCATGCTAAGTGAGGGAGGAAGAAGCAGAAAAGTGGTAGACATACTGAAACTCTAAAACTCTGTCTCTGTTTCTGTTGGTGTAATGACGCATGCAGTCACATTAAAGAGTCGGCTTGTTTATTGTGTGTGCGTCTGTACTCATACGCGTGTGCGCGCCGAAGAAACACAGGAGACTGGGATGAAAAGTGACAGGTCTCCCTCATCCCCACTCTTTATTTCTCTCCCTTCTGTCTCTTCTGATCCTGCTAATTATCGCAGCTTGACAGTGCAGGAGAGGAAGAAATACAGAGAGCGAGGGTAAGAGACAGGCAGAGGGAAACAGCGAGAGGGAAATCGTTTTTGTAACAATGAAATAAGACAGAAAGAGCAAGAGAGAGACACACAAAACAAAAACTCAGATAGCGAGAGTCTCTAAAGCAGCTTATCCAGCCCATTCTATGTTAATGAGGGTATGAAGTTATTAACTTAATGGAGCCTAGATGCTTTATTTTTCTCTAAAACGAATACCACAAAGTTGCACAATCACCCACAATTCCCTAACCCATTGCAACAGACAAAGAAGTTGGCATGGTTGTAATACACTTTAGAATACATTAAACTTAATGTACTACTGAGTGTAACTATATGGAACATCAAGTGAATAATTGCATATATTTCAAAGCACTGTCTCTCTCTCACACACACAAAAAACTTAATTTATCTACTGCATATTTACTTACTCCCTAAATAATAATATTAATAATGCACCGAGACTCTATCAGTCTCTATGGATAAAATCCCTGTGTGCAATGTGAAATGCTCATGATCACAAAGCCAGTTATCACCCCTTTCTGCCGTTCACATCAGCTCTGCAGAGCATTTTAGCATCTTTGAGCTCATTGTTTTGGTTTTACTCATCCCAACCGCTTTTATCAGCATTCAGCATCAGTTTCCAGAAGCAACAAGCAGCCGTTTTCAGACAAAAAGACAAAAAAAAGTGCACCAAACAGCAGACAGAAGAAGTTAGCGACTAGCTTGTGAACATTTAGCAGCAAAAGACCCAGATATTTCCCACCAGATCAACGACAAGGAATGTGAATATTGGGCTTTAATGTGTTCGTTGGCCCGGAGCCTTGACTCCAAATTATATTTTGGAAAATGTCACTATTTTGTTTTAAACTCAAATAACACATATTTATATTTGCCACATATTTACAGTAACACCCACTGTGAGCGACAGGTCACTCCTATTAGTTACAAGGCCATTAAAAGCCATAAGTCGAGATGTAACATTGTGTATCATACATGCAGGTACTCAAGTTTGAAATTGGAGTGCATACCAGAAAGTACTCATTTAACTCAAGTACTTACAGCCAGGAGTATCTGCAGCGAGGAGTGAGCCACCTCTATGAACTGAAAATCCATCAGACAGCCAGATATAGATATATATCGGTGGTCGTCGGGAGCCCAGTGGGGGGGAGGGGTGATGGGTGTCACCCTGCACCCCGGGCCGTTCTCCATCCACCAGGAGCGATGCATGGACAAGTTGAACGTCAGGACAAGGTCAGAGTCCTGGCAAGGAAGAGTCAAAGAGAGAGAGACAGACAGAGAGAGAGTTGAATTACATCGTCAGACATATGGCAGAGCAGGAACAAGGCAGAATAAGGCTGAATGTCAGGGCAGGTTTTAACTACATTTTAATTAAAATCAAAGAGTTTGTCATATCGAGGTCTGAGCGATAGATAGAGAGGGGAGAGGGGAGGAGGGGAGAGGAGAAGAGAGGGTTTGACTCGAGCCAAAGATAGATCTCGGATTTATAATTCGAATGATCTGGGATCACTCAGATTAGATCTGAATCATATACAGGCAGGGTTATGATGAGACAATAAGGGAGGGGGGCTAGGGGAGGATGATGGGAGGAGGCCAGAGATGAAAAAAGGAGAGGTTGAGTTTGCTTGACTTTGACTTGGTGTTTCTGAAGGCTCCAAAAGCTCTTGTATGACGGTTTCAGTCTAAGAGAGACAGAAGATCCTTTGTGTTGTGGTGTCATGGGACGGTCAGTAGCTAAATTGTTACTATTTCAGATTAAGGCAGTTATGAATTGTTCTTCTCATTTATTTCTCTGTATGCAGGGCAATCCCAAAACGATGGTTGCCATTAACAATTGAGGGACACATTAATGCAAAGGTGGCAACATTACTGACAGAGTTTAAAGCCACACTAACAACGTGTAGCATTGTTAATCAATCTACGATTTTGGTCCAGACTGAAATATCTCAACAAATACTGGATGGATTTCCCCAATGAATGAATCCTACTGACTTTGGTAATCACGATGAGACTGACATTTTCGGTTTTGTGTGAAACTGCACGGGACTTTCATGATACCCCAACTTCTCAGGTTTTCAACTATCCTGTGGAATATCTCAACATCTACAAGATGGGTTAGCACAAAACAATTGTTACAAATATTTATGGTCCCCGAGGATGAATCCAAATTACTTTAGTCCCCTGACATTTACTCGTGTCTACGTCTAGTGCTACCATGGATTATTTGGTTTAGTGTTGTGTTTCTTTTTAGCGCTAATTGGCAAATGTTAGCATGCTAACTTGCCTAAAAAGAACATGTTCAACAATTTAATTATGGTGCATGTTAGCATGCTAACATTAGCATTTAACATTTAGCTCAAAGCACGGCTGTGTCGAAGTAAAGCCTCACAGAGCTGCTAGCGTAGCTGCAGACTCTTTTGTTTGTTGTTCTACAGATATGGAGACTTTCTCTTCTCTTTATTTGTTTAGCTTGCCCACCACAGCACAAGCAGCCCCATCAGTGGCAGAGATAACAGAAGCTGCAAAGAATAGCACAACTGACAACGAGTGAATAAATAAACATTTTGTGTCCCTCGTTGTTTTAGTTCTACTTCACAGCAGCAGAGAAAGACAACATAGCAATGGCCCCTGCATTTGCAATGTAGGGTATCTGTTTTGGCTCCTCTTCAATCTTTTTAATTCTAAAAGCCTGAAAGAGGCCCAACAAATCAGTTATGATAGCCGCCTTAGTTTAAATAATGCACATAATAACGACTCCACTTAGGAAGGAGAGACATATATCATTCCACAGACAGCCACGCAAACCACGCTGCCACACACAAACACACACGTTTGCTCTTGCACTGATTTCCCATTAATCCAATGAAAAGCCTTAATGCTCTTTAAAAAAACGCTGAAAGCAAAAATGACTTTCACATAATTTGCTAATTTTCTCTGTGGTCATGAGATATCAACTAAATTATAAAACTTAGATTTTCTTACATATGTCATATCAAAATCCAGTTATGTTTTGATCCTAGAAAGGGTGCTGTCAGTGGTTATAATGCTGTGTTAGTCCATCCGATAAAAGCATCGTAGAATATTGAACAATCCCCCTAATGAGGCAAAAACCCACTCAAAGCACATTTTCACAAGGACTATCAACCACAATATAGAGAAATGAAGGGATAAGTAGTAGCATAAAGTTAGGAAAGCTCACAAAGTGTCAACAGCAAACACTTTTTCACCAGTCTGATATCATGTGACTTATTTTAGTGAAGAACACAAATGGCAGATCTTTAAATAGAGCTTAGGAGGTTTAGTTCTTATATTAACACTTGAGTCAACAGAGTCTGTTTCTACACTGTATACTCCACTTTGTCTTTATCTTTACCCGTCCCACTTATCCTCCCTCTACATCCACACTTGACTCTGTCACCTGCCTCCATATTGCTCTCTCTCTTACAATTTTTTTTCTTTGTTCTTCTCTTTATTCATTTATACTGTAGCCTTTCCTCTCTCTCTCCCCCTCCCCCTTTTCTCCCCTCTTTTACTTCCTTGGCCTCTCTCTATTTCAGCGTAATGAGTAAATGCCTCATTAGCACAGAGCTCTGATTAATGCCATCTCCCCTTGTTGTGTTCCTCTTTTTAATGAGTAAAATCTCTCTAAATTTCTCTCTTGCTCTCTCTCTACCATCACTCTCCCTCCACAAGT
>JAVQJD010048217.1:0-15000 GCA_036023655.1 Nannoperca australis | reverse complement strand
CGTCATCTTCTGTGGCTCCTATCATACCTTCGCTGTCTAAACCTCTCCGTCTCTCTGTCCGCCCCTGATGCCTTGCTTCTCTACCCCCAATCTTTCACTGTTCTTTAGTTTCTGTTTCTTTGTCTTCTCTCCATCTTTCACTTCAATCTCTCATCTTACCACTTCCCCTGCGGTCAGCACTGGACAGATATGGGATTCAAAATGGCCCTGTTTTGAGATCGTCTGGATTTGGCGTGTGCACATATGCAAGTGTGTGTCCCTTGTGTTTTCTTTTGACTGATGTAATGAATGACAGGTTCTCCAACACTTTCACACCTACAGTATGCAAAAAAGCATGCAGGATAACCCTCCCACACAAGACCCCTCAGTAAATGACTGACAGCGTGTATGTGTGTACCTATGCGTCGGTATCTGTGTGTCATCTGACGCCCAGAGGGTGGCTGCATCTCTTATATGACACAGTGGACTACTGACAGTTAGCTGTCTAAGTGTGTGTGTGTGTGTGTGTGTTTGTGTGTGTGTGTGTGTGTGTGAGATTAGAGAGAGAGAGAGAGAGGGAGGGAGTTGAATATACGAGCGTGTGTTTTTGCAACATGGTGACAGTTCTCTCTCCACAGGCTCCTCTCCAAATCTGTCAAGGATGCCACATCAGAAATCTTTTTAAAGATTAATTTTATGGCATTGCTGCAATATTAGATAGTGCAGTAGTGAGTGACAGGAGGGATGGGAGTGTGACAGACTGATATATGTTATAAATCTCAAGCTTAAACTTAAATTACTGTCGAGACAGGATGTACATCTTATCTTGCCTCTGGGGATCTACAGGGCCGTATGGAAGGCAAACACATTAAACAGGAAATTCCATCAAACAAACGCTTGAGAAGGAAAACATGTTGTAACAAGACTGTTGATAAAGCAATTTATCAATCAGGTTCTTATCAGAAAATGAAATAATCACTATGTGTTTGTCAGACCTAATATGAAATTCTAGGGTATGCTTAAAACAAGCTAGTTTGTACAACGCAAAAGTGTTTATAGCTGCTCGAAATGGTCACACTTCAAAGCTGTAATAGAGAGGGATGAGATACAATCCTCATTCAAATGTGAATAACTGCACTTTTCTGAAAGGTATTTATTGTGTTATAAAGTGAAGGAAGTAATTGTATGAAGACAGAGCTTAAGAGAAATGTTCACACCTCCACACATATGGCCAATCTCTGCGCAAAGTAGGCATGATTTTTTGGATTGCGGGTTTCAGATGGTCACAAAAATTGACATGTCGGAAAAGTGTGTGTGTGTGTGGGGGGGGGGGGGGGGGCTGCTCGACCACCCGACAAGACGAGCCGCTGTTACGCGAGTACTTGTCCGCTTACTTATTGTGAATCTGGAAGATTAAAAATATATACAATTGTGAGCAGATGAGGGCTGAACCATCCCTGAAGGACACCAGAATATCTTAATTAAGATTACCACTCCAGGAAGTTACTATATTGTTCATGTTAGGATCATGGCAGGAGAAGTGGTAGAGGTGCTATTGCAGATTAGTTTCTCTTCAAAAACTTGCTGCCATTGCTGTTGTTTGTTGATATCCTGCTGCCACTGTTCATGTGCTTAATTGTAATTTATGAGGAGTTCCTCTAAACCTGTGAAGACAGTCGTAAAAGGTCTTCTGTGCTTCTGGAAGAAGTTTCCCAGAGTTTGCCAAGCAAACTGAATCTGCTATGTGATACGGTCAAAAGTTCCAGAACAAGTGAGTAAATGGACATTAAAGTGTAACTACATCCTCAAATTCTGCTGGAACGTCTCTTCCACTATATTTAAAAACGAAACGAGGGAACAACTAGTGTAGGATGCTTGTGGCTACATAGTGTGTGGGTGAGGGGACACGGGGGAGACCGATTACAGTCTTTTGTTATACAAACTTCATGACATAGACAGGTCCCAACATGTTGACTCTATGTCTATGTCTATGTTGTTAAAAAAGCAGATGCATGTCGAGCCATTGCCGACCCATGAAATGCAATTTATTATATATTCTGTAAGAAATGTCAATATTAACACCAGCAATGATGTGTTCTATCACTGTACACTCATATCATTTAGTTTACAGCTCAAAAAACATGTTTAAATGTGCTGTACCTCTTTAAGTTGAGAATGTTTCGCTGTTTCCAATGTCAAGCTCAACCTGTCACGCTCAAAATAATTAATGAACATAAAAATCCTACAACTTACATCCAACTTTGAGTTACAGCCCTACTGTATGCGTGGGACAATGTCCGAGACTCATCACTGACATGCAACATGTTCCTCACAATGTCCTGCTAACTCTATCACTAATGATGTCTCATGTCATAGGAGCCACTTTACCATTATCTCCATCATGATGATCGGTCTGTTCGTCCATCTGGCTGCCTGACTTCAGGACGTCAAACTGAGCTGACAAACTCTGACGCATTCCCCCCCTCCTCGCTGTCTCACCCACCTTTCCACTCACTGTCTGGGTTTACTTTTCTTATCAACAAGAAATGTCAGAGGCGTTTGGCAAATTCCATCCCTCTACAGCCCTAATCTTTCTGACTTTTTTGCACTCTACCACAAAACACCAGGAATATTTCCAGTTCACCTGCTGAACATCAAATAGTCTGCCAGGGGTGTTCTGCACACTTAAACTGACAAATTGCACAACAGACATGTCTGTCACTATAAAAACAATTGAATTGATTTATTGCACTACTTTCTGTTCTTTAATACAACATCCAAGTGTATGGAAATTTAATTTTGTTCATTTAGAATGGGAAGCCAAGCCCCTAAGTATTCACTTGCCTCCCTGACAGTCTGATCAGTGTTCTCATAAACTTGCACTGCTGGCACTGGGGCTGCACATATCAGGTCTATTCATGGATAAAATAGGGTGTTGGCACTGGAAAATTTCATCAAAGCTACAGCACAAATCCAGGAGTCACTGATAACATGGCATAAATCAAAGCGAGGCTGATTCTCTGCCCCTTTCATGCACAGAAAGATGTCAGATCTCTGTAATGAAGATAAATGGACTCTGCCGCAATCACTTTTGTCCTGTGACCCCAAAGTAATGGCCTGAGTGTATAAAGTAATGTATTAAATTGGCACTCGGTACTAGCCAATACATGAAGCCCTGCGCTTTGAATTGCTAGTGACCATAAATAGTAGTGCTGCCTTGACAGGGACGCATTTCCTCAAGTCTTGACATTGGAAATATAGAGGAAGAGAGTGAATGAAAAGGAGGCGAGGAGGTGAAGAAGAGCGAGACGGAAGAGGAGCACGGGACAGATCCACACGGCACTTTGCGAACAACATGAAAAAAACTTGATTATAGGGTGAGAAGAGGGCGAGGAAGGATGAATTACATGGTGACGAAGAGAGTGGGGCACAGGAGGAGGGAAGAAGAGTAGCAGGAAAGAGACAGGGATGGAAATGGAGACAGAGATTAAGAGATTTGCATTTACATCACAGTATTCTTCAAGCACAGAGCGCACCATCATTACCCTTATCAAATACAAACGACTTATTCTGATCCAGTTCGCCCAGTGAGTAGGATGTATAAAAAAGAGGCGAGGCTAAGCAGGAAAATGCGTCACTATGGTATATCTTTAAATTCTATCTTTAATGTATTTTGGATCTTTTTTCGACACAAATCTAACCCTTTCTATTTTTGTTGGGCTGCCATGACGTCTTGGCTGCTGTCAATAGTATATATTAATAGGGTTGGTTTTGTCAATAAACAGTAAATTCTTTTTCCTTTTTTTATGTACTGCAGATGAATACTTCACTCACATCACACATTACAACTTTACGTCCATTTGCACAGCCCTGAACGTTGGTTTACTTTTTTAACAAACGTTAGTATTCAGATCTCTGTTTTAATGTTTTTTCACAGCTGTTTTTTTGTCACCTATTGTCTTATTTTCAGAGAAACTATAAATGCATGTAGTTCTGTTACAGTTTCTTCCAAGAACCTGTAACATTAGCTAACATTGCTGACAGAGACATACAGTTACTGATATAAGATGCTGCTTATTAGCGCAACAGTTCAAGTAGCTAATCAACCTTTGAAGAGGAGACATAATTGGGCGACAGAAGATACTGTTTAACCAGTCGACAGCATGCTGTCTCATTCCACAGATGAATGCAGATCAACGAATATTACTTTTGCATTAAAATAGTAATTTGTTCATTCCTTTACTAGTCTGTCTTTCACATTATTGTTTAATTTTAATAATGTCTAGAGATCACTTAATTTATTTTTTATCTTGTTTTTATTTCATAGTCATAGCTTCTGTTGATGCAGTTAACACTGAAATAGTAAAATGATGCTCTTTGTTTTAGCAGCCTTTTTTGTTTGACATATTGCAGTCCTCCCAGCAGAGCATAAATTCAGTTTCATCATCTTCATCTTCAGTTTCTTTGTTCTGAACTGAGTGGCAACAATCATAGATATAGATAGCCATACTTGTTTTACATGTAGTCCAGTGTAATAATAGCTCTCAGGTCAGTAAACAAGTCCTGGAACGGTAGGTGATGGATTCGTATCTCATACAACAGCTGGTGAATGCGAGCGGGAGGGGGGGGGGATTGGTTCCCCTCTCCCTCAGTAACTGGGTCAAGGTGGATGTGCCCTTGATCGAGGCGCACGCAAACTGTTCTGGTGATAAAAACAAGCTGTTCAGCGTCTGGTTCAAGTGTGCTTCTCTCTGATTGGTCAGCAGGTAATTGATAAAGGTGTCGCTAATTAAATAGCTGCTTCACCCTGGTTAGGAGCCAGATGTGATGATTTTGGTCTGGAGAACTGAAGCCTTGTAATGAAGGGCGTTTTTTCTTATAAAAGGAGGAGAACTATTAGACTCATAACATTTCATAATAGAATATAAATTATACATTTGGTTATATAATTAATTTGATTCTACTTAATTAACCTTTGAACCCTTATTATGCAGCTTTTCCAGATGTTTCTAACTTCCTCTCTACCCTTTCAAAATGGCAGACTAGTATTTTCTGTGTGATAAAGATAAAATCCAAATCCCTTTCCTCCCAGCTGTAGTCATTGTTATAATGGTTAAAACTAGACCTCTTGGACAGTGAAAGGTGTAAATATCATTAAAATCAGAAATCAATGAAGCTGCAGATTTCTAGACAGAGGCTGGGGGGATTTTATACGACTGTTGACTCACTGTAAAACGTCTGGCTATTGTTTGAATGGCAGCAAAACGTAACAAGGCCCACAGTGTAGGTGTGTGTGTTGGGTGGGGGGTGGGTGGTCAGACAGACCAGGGATGAGTGTATCTAACAGTTAGTCAGTACCAGGGGGAACAGGAAAACTAGCAGAATAATATGCAGCAATTACACTTCAGTCCAAACTAACAGTAATTATGATTGAAAAGCTGGAAATACCAATTAGACGGGGATGAGGATAGGTGATATGTGCTGCTATAACTACAGTTTTGTACGATTTATTACACTGGTAGGAGACGTGTTACATAACTGTCTAATAGAACAAGTAATTCGTAGCAAATTGTGGTGGGGAAACTACATTTTTTCCACACCACACCACAGAGTGTAATCAGCCATAATCAGCACTCCCATCAACTGATTTCTACTGTTTACGGAAGCGCTGATTGGCCCTAATTAATTGTCCAAGTAGATAATCTGTATTTAAAATCGACTAACTGTGCTGCAGAATGGCCACACTTTTGCAAAGTGAGTCTGAAAAGACTTGGAACAACCTCCACTCATATGTCTCATATGTACGATATGCCTGTGTGTACTAATAATGCAAACAACTGACATGCTTTAATAAATCACACATCATCACAAATCAGTTGGTGAGAATATTTCTCATTTACACTAAGCTACTTAATTTGACGGGTATAAATGTGAACAGTACGCATTAGAGAATGATTTCAATCCGATATCATAAATCAGCCCAGGGTGTTTTCACATGGCGTCCCTTACATACTGAATCTTTACTCCTCTCAAGTGTAACTGTGCCAGTAAGCAGTCTGTGGCCACTGACAGGGTCTCGCCCCCATGATTATGGCACCTGAAGTTACACTAAAATTACACTGAAATTATGTGACCCATCCTGTCAGAAGAGACAGGAAGACAGACATCTCAGCAATTTCAGCACTTGTGGTTAAAGTAGGGACATAATTCCTCAACCGACTTTGTGAACTACACAAACACACCTTCCACTTGCGATCGTAGAGTGGTGCTAAAGGGCGGCACTTCTTTTACTTCACAAATGATCTTTGCCGAGTGCAGACACCGGCTTGCAGAGAGCAACAGTCGGGCTTCAGAGAGCAGTGATCTTTATGGGTGAGTGTCTAAGTGAGTGCATGTGAGGATAAAACTTTTACCTCAATCATGTTTCTTTCAGGAGAGTCATCCATGAGTTTGTGTTATAGTTTATGGACAGTCCTTAACCAAAGTTATTCTTCTTGTAGTATTTTTTGACAGTTACCAAACAGACTACCGAAGTGCATTACCGACCTCCTCTTGATTGAAGTAGGGTCGACATAGATTTGTATATAGCGTGGGAAAGAAGCAATAAGATTTGTGATCTGGCTAAGGAAGATACTAATCTGTGGCTAAATGTAAATGAAGGTGTAGTTTATTTTATTTTATTTTATTAAAGGCAGTGTACCGGTGTTGCTCACTGGAGTGTTTTCAATAGTTTCTTAAGGAACACAGGGGGTTTTCGGCACAGAGGAGTAGCTATATTAGCCTATGCTGACAATACGTGTTAGTAGGATCAATTAATTGCTGGTTTTGGTACTTTCATGGCATATGTTGACTCTAAGAAAATTATACTGCAAGCTTTATTCTTTCATCTGAATTTTGATATGAGACACTTGAAATGTAAGTAAATGAGGACAGAAGAGATCTGTGTAAACTCCTTAAATCCTGCATGCAACAATGCAGTCAAACTGCAGCTTTAGTATTACTGAAGTGACAGTGGTACATTAGAATACTTGACCAGGATGCAGAAATAATCCAAGGAACTGTTTTCTTACTTTGGACAGATCCCCAACCTCCAGGTAAAAACAGATGATGAAAACATTCCAGGTCATCCACATGACCAGCCAGGCTGCGTACTGCAGAGAAACAGGGAGGGGGAGAAGAAAGTGAGAGGCACACCAGATCTGACAGGATCTATGTTGGAGAATTATTCCCTTTTGATGTTGTTAAGATGCAGAGACACAAAAACAACAGCCAAGAGAGCAACCAGTCACTTGAATCAAACCAGACAGGGAGAGAGAATAGATAGCAGGACTGCGCGTGTGGATGTGTGTAAGAGGGAGTTTTAAGCAGGAAAAAATGAATGAATGATAGAAGCGAGGCAGCATTTGTAAGCTTAGGTCAAACGTTCATTCCCTTTCATTATCTGAATCTTTTCACTTAATTTTGTGTGTGTGTGTGTGCTTTGGGAGGGGTCGGTTGGGTTTATACTGCTAATAATGTGTGGGAGGGCTGTGTGGAGGCCTGCAGCCGCTGCGGGAACTTCTGAAAGTTTTCTTGTGTGAACTATTTTATAGATAATTTTTCAAATGATTTTGTCTTCCTCCGATCTTGAATCCACCAATAGGCTTTTTTCGACAATAATTTATGAAGACTGGGTTGTATTTCTTGTTATATACCTGCAGCGTTGCCATTTTACAGTGTGTTCTCTAGTTCTAGGAGAGGATCAGTTGTTAAACATGTTATATTTGACACGATTGTAGACACAATGAAAACAAATAATAAAGACGTTTATAGTAACAATAAATAAAGACGTGACTATAATTCAAACCTACAAATTACAAACATGTGAATGAAAAGCCTTTAAACTGTCACTCAATGCAACAAAGGTAACACACTCCAATAGTATTCATTCCTCTTTATTTAATGTAGAGAGCTGACTATAGACTAATGAGAGGCTGCGGAGGAATCTAGGGCAAAGAATGTGTAAAACGTGTGTGAGTGTGGAAAACCCACCCCGGTGACATATCTCGGCCTGAACTGAATCGTGCCAAAGAGGCCCAGGATGACGACGATGATGTGGAGGAAGTTGGTCAGGATGGGAGCCCACTGGTAGCCCAGGAAATCTATCACCTGACGCTCCAACACGCTGACCTGAGAGGAGGAGGAGAAGGAGGAGGAGGAGGAGGGGGTGGAAGAGGAGGAGAGGAGATTAGTTGCAAGAAACAACGAATCAACAACAGGAAGTCATGCTTTTCGACAAAACATTTGAGTTGTCAAGAAAAGCGCTAACACTCACAGAAAGTCAGTGAAATAGAAAAGTACAAAGGTGAATGAAAGAGTAAACCCATTATTCTCCTTTTATCTCTCTATAACTGTTAATCCACCTCTTAAGCTGTTATAAGACCTACATTTGATTTAAAGCTAGTTCAGCATTAAATGAAACTCTAGAAGACAAACATTTAAATCTGTGATCTGGAACTGAAATGATGGACAGAAAATGAATCAGCAACTATTTTGATAATTCATTTTACAGGTTCCACATGCTCAAATGTGAGAATTTGCTGCCAGAATATTTTTAATTGTTGGTTAGACACAACAAGCCATTTGAAGACAATTACTTGAGAAAAAAACCGCAGAGAACTCTATAATGAAAAGCCCTACTATGATGTAATTTAAAAAATGTCATTGGCTGTAATGTTGTGGCATTACTTCCCCGTTTTAGTTAATTAGTTGGTCTTTGTTCTATATTAAACCATATATTTTGACAGATCATTTGATCATTTGAAGATCAATTTGAAATTTCTAAGCTGAAGACAGCCCCAAATTACAAATATCATGTGTATCAGTTTCATCTCAAATTCAGCCTACTTGGAATTTCGGGAATATGTCCGATCCTGATTAGAATTGAAATGGTGGTTGAGTCCGTTCCTTAATGATGGACTTGCTAAAAGGTCTGTGGGGTTAAATAGGATGTATTTACAATTAGCACTCTTATCATAATTTAAAAAACTGTAATCAGTTATCTATGCATTACTGTTGGGCTCCCAGAGCCGCCTGTGTGTGTGTGTGTGTGTGTGTGTGTGTGTGTGTGTGTGTGTGTGTGTGTGTGTGTGTGCTGCAGGTTTATTATCATTCAGTCACTGAAGCCTCATGCTGAGATAGTTAATGAAGTCAGCACAGTGTACGATATGGCACTGCTAAATATAATAACACACACACAGGGAGAGAGAGAGAGAGAGAGAGAGAAAGAGAGATGCGGAGGAAGAAGGGGACAAAGGAGGAGGTACACTAAGAAAAGAAAGACACAAAGAAAGAAAGCAATTGATACCATTATTAGCTTCATTTAGCCCCAAAAGATATTTACTGCCCTGCACTATAAACTACAAGTGTTTAAACACCAACAGCTTACATTTTCAAATAAAGGGCTGTGTTTCCCGTTATTCTCACTCTCTTCACACACACACACACACACTTCTGGATGGCTGAGCTTAGAGTGCCCCAATGTGAGGCCATATGGCAACACTACAGCCTTTCACAGCCAAATAGCAGGTATACACACACAGGCACGCACACAAAGAAACTATACTGCATAACACACACATAACCTTGTATAAACTACGTATATCCGACATTAGTTTTACTGTAACTATGATAATTTTTTTGAATGTGAGAGTTACACTAAGAGGAAGTTGTATGAATGAGTGTGTGGTGTGCTGACATATGTGCATCCATCCGTGTGTGTGTTTGTGTGTGTGTGTGTGTTTCCATGTCAGGGCAGGTCTGCTGCGCTTGCACTTGACAGCACCTGCTGTTATTGGACACACTGGGCTCAGCTGGCACCACAATGTGTGTGAGTGTGTGTGTGTGTGTGTGTGAAAGAGAGAGAGAGAGAGAGAGAGAGAGAGAGAGAGACATTGTGGTTCTTTGTGTCCATGCCTTTATGTGAAGGACAGGCTCCATCTCTCTGTCTCTGTGTTTCTTTGTGTATCGGCTTCATTTCATTCTGTAAAAGTGGGTCCTCTCATTGGCAATTATGTAGTGCTGCATTTGTGCCTCTCTCACAAACACACACAAACACACATACAGAGGCCATTATAAGAAGTCAGAGGCCTCCCAGCCCATTACAGAGGCCCCTGGGGGCCCCTCTTTCATCACCAATAATATAAACAGTCTTCACTCCAGCTGGGACGCACACACGCTCCCCAAAAAACTCGCAATAAATCACACACAAACACAAGTAGTGGAGAAAAAATGTGATAGCGGGGATAAAATTCTCTTGAGTATTAAATCACATCCATAAAGGGTCAGTCAGCAGAACTTTATTCACTGGTGCTATTGTTAAACAATAAGAATAATATGGAAGCCTACAAAGAGCAAAATTTGAAACCAGACCATGTGTTCATTTGCACCGCACTCATCTCTTGGTGTGAAATTCTCATTACATGGCTCAGCTGCAAAACAACTAACTTCAGCTGCCTCAGTACATCATTCTTTGTAATGAAGTCACTGAGTTCTCCTGACAGACAAAAAACAAAGCATGCATGTAGCCCCCACTCCCATAATCCCGGCACCCTTTTCACGTGTCAAACGACAGAAGCTGCAGATAAGGTGTGAAGTCGCCTGGCCTTTCAACAACTATGACTCTGGGGGTGGGGTGGTGGGGAGGTAATAGAGCTGCTGACAGCACACTCGCTAGAAGCAGCTATGTTAGCAGATATGGCAGTTTTGTGATATGTGCAGCTGATGAAAGCTTCGGCGCAGTACAGGTGGAGCTTCAAGCTGGCTAGCCGGGTCCTTTGGGAGTTGCTGCGACAGGCTTTGATGCTGCTGACAGAGATGTTCATTTCAGTTCTGCTGCTTAAAGCACAAGGGCAGGGGCATGTTCACATTCAGCTTGTTTATCTAGGTATATGCTGCACATCCACCTGTGGACACAGCACATTAGTCTCAATAAGTGTTGATTCTGCAGAGACAATTATTTGGAGTATTGACTGAAGAGTTGTGTCCTCTTATGAAGCTGATGCGGCTCTGCAGCAGCCACCCATAACTATATATAGAATGAAATACATATTGAAGTCTGCTTTGAATATATTTAATGAATTTTACAGTACAGTATGTGTGTGTACCTTTGTGTGTGTGTGTGTGTGTGTGTGTGTGTATGTGCCACAAACAATGGTTGATATGCAGCCTCCTGTCAATCTGTCTAATGCCAGCACAAAATCCCCCAGGGACCAAGAATGTTTCTTCCACCTACTGTTTTGTTAGCATATGCAGTAGTTTGCTGAGAGCTAATACAGTCTCCTCCCCATGTAATATGGCCAAAAATTGGCTGAACAATTAATCGCTAATGTACAAAAAGTGATTTGAAAGACTGCAATTTTATTTACATAACCAACAGTGTGTTTATAAGCTGTAGAAGGTTAAAAGGTTTAGTCAGCAGCAGTTCTTAACTAGCTACAATGACAACTGGCAGGAGCAAATTTACCCAGTTGTCGCTAATTAACGTTAAGTCTTTGAGTTGGCAAAGCAACAAAAAATGAAACATTTAGCTGTTGTCTGGTTAACATGCTCTCTGAATGCTGTAGTTTTACTTTAATGTTTGAAAAGACAGGCATGGGGCTGTTCAGAAACACCAACAGAGTGGTGGTCTTGCTTCACGTCAATTTCAGACAGCAAGCTAGCAGGTAGCTCAGAAGTCTGCAGACTGTAACTGACAGATAGCTGGCGGACATAGTCAAAAATCTTCTTTTAAACCTCTAAGCACATCATGTCATTGTTTTAGGCGTATCACCTTAAAATCCCTGAACCAGTAGCTTGAGGATTCAGGGCTGTGAAGCAGCTCGTCCTGCCAGTTTGTGAAGCTAACGTTAGCTTAAACAGCTACATCCTTGTCCAAAACCAGCAGTTTGTCATTGTTACCACAAGTGGACTATCTAGGTGTTGTCAATGACAATTACACCACTTTTGAATGTCATAATTATTTTTAAATGCTATTGAGTAACGTTAGGTACACCACTGAGGTAATAGCTTAATAAATTTGAGGTAAATTGTTAAATTTTGAAAAATTGACTTTTCTCTGACTGGTTTGAACCCTGGAAGGATCTCAAAAACAAAAAACTGCATTATTTTATCTCGTTCTGTCAATGTAGAAACAAGATAAATGTGTATTACAACATTTTTTCCTTAGAATTTTCAGCCCTAGTTTTGGTATAATTCACTGCCAAGATTTTAAATATGTCTTTTAATGGTTAAATGTATCATGTTTTACTTGATGTCAGTAGGGAAGTATTTCCTTTTGGGCAAGTAAATAAAAGTTGAAAATGAAAAGCAAGGTTAAAAATGCTGAGAAAAAGTAATCCGTCATTTATGGAGGTGGATGAAGGATTTCTCAAATGTGTTTGTGTTTCATCCAGCACACACGCACACAGATGCACACAGACTGCAGACATGGAGCTGAAGCGATAGAGGAAGACACTCACACTCAAATGCTTAGGGAATAGATTGAGGGTGATGAAAGGGACAGTAGAGAGAGGCAGAGTAGAAAGCAGGGAGAGAGAGAGAGTCTTCAGAGAGTTTGGGAGAGATTTTGGTCTATTTGATAATGAATGATAGCAAGATATCAAATAATTATTATTGCTCCTGACAGGGAGACAGCTGCACTGTGTGACCATTATGAGACACTGTTGAACGATAAAAGTGTTTTTAATCTTAAAGAGAAGAAGAGAGAACAGAAGAGAGAGAAGAAGATGGTGAGGGACTGAGAGACAGGCCAAGAGATCTGATGAGAGGGCCTGAAGAGATGGAGAGGTGATTAAGATCCGACAGACTGAGGAAAAAGGAAGAGAGGCAGTGGGTGAGAGAAATGAAGATGTCTCATCTTCTGTCCTATAGTTCCTCCATCCTTACCTTCCTCCCTCCTCAGCCCACTCTTTCTTCTCTCTGCTAATCTTCCCTCACCTTCTCATTTCCTTCCTACATCTTTTTTCTTCCCTGTCCCCCTGCTTTTTCCTCTCTTCTAGTCTCCTACATATTTAATATACATTCATCTGTTACCAGATCTGATGTTCCATAAAACAACAAATTACCTCATCTGCCTCCACCCTCTTTTCACTCCATTGCTCCATTTCTTTCCTCCATTACTGCACTACCTTCTCCACCACCACGTCTTCTCTTCATGCAGCATATCCTTCTCTAGCTCTCCTTCCTTCCCCTCCCTGCATCCTCCACTGTTATCTCTCCCTCGCTTGCCTCCTCCCTTCCTCAATCTCATCCTTCCCTCCCTCGTTCCCTCTGCGCTTTGGCTGAGAGTTTACGCTTGGTTCTGTGACCTTTAAAAAACTGCTGATCAAATTCTGCTGCTCATCCCATTATAGACGACAGAGAGGGAGGGAAAAGGGGGAGGGATGAGGGCAGGGAGATGGGGTCAGACGGGGTAGGAGAGGGAGAAGAAGTTGGAGAAGGAGATGCTAGAAAATAGGAAGTATGGGAAGCAGCGAGGATGGAATGGAGAGAAGAGCAGGGCGAGGAAGTGAGAAAATGTCCAACAAACACTTTATGAGTCAGACAGGGAGCATCACGACTGAGTAGCAACAAATCAGAAACACCTCGAGGTAACTATATGCCTTTTTTTTCTCTCCTCAGCTTTTGTTCTGAAACCACAAATTTTTTTTGGCCTCTGTATTCATCATAAACTTTAGTCTCCTAATAAAACTCAGAAGCAATCGTGGTTTACTGTTAACTTAATTAAGGCCGCCTGCCTGCGCCGTATCCCACTGTGTACAGCAAAAAGCAATCTCCTATCGATTCGGTTCACACAACGATCAATTCATCTCCATTGGAGGCTATTAGGGACCATTTGTGGCTACTTAGGGCTTGGAGAGAGAGGAAAGACGGCGGGGGAAGATGGGGCGGGAAAAGTGAGAGGGGAAAAGAAAAAAGGATGTTGAGGAAAGGAAAAGGAAGCGAGAGCGAAGGAGTGGGAGCAAATGGTGGAGAAGGAAAGGGAGGTAGAGGAAGGGCGAAGATGGAAAGAGACAACGATGATCATAGGTGAAGATCTTTCCATTAAATATCCAATTTCTCCACTCAGGCCCACTCATTGTCATCACAACTTTTCAGTCATATCTGTAATAGCCATAATGTCCTAGCCACTCAGCTACGGATAGACTGCACACAACTCCAACTGAGAGTCTCACTTAAATTAACATTACAAGATGGCCATTAGGCTGGTATACTTAAAGCGGCGGTAATAAACCTTATAACAGTGCTTCCATGGGAATGGGCTCTGATAACATACATGTGACTCATAGAGCTGATGTGTTACCTTTGCATGAGTTAGCTAAACTTTCCACAGAGTTGTGTTAAGCTCCCGCTGAGCCATGAGGTGTCCCTTTCAAATGTCTTGATCTTATGGGCTTTCTAGGCTGGTGAAGGAGATTATCAAGATACTTCAGTAGATGCGGCTTCATTTTTAGTTCTGTGCTAGCATTTCGTCATGTGGCTCTGCAGCTTTACATGCTGAGGTGAGAGTGAAAAAACACACCAGGGTTGCAATAATATGGGTGTTTGAAAACAGACTCTGGGAGAGCACCAGTGTTTCTAGATGTGGATGTGAGATTTGTATCCCTTTCCTTGTTTTTCCTATTGTTCCTAGTCTTTGTGCTAAGCCTAGCTAAGCTTACAGGCTTCTGGCAGTAGCCTTTTATTAGTGGACGGATATGAGAGTGGCATTAATCTTTTCACATTTCCCAAATTGTAGAAATCCAGTACGACAGTTGCACGGTAAGTTTAACAATGAGATTCAAAACACATGGGTCAGTCAAAATGTGTTAACAGTAAAAACCAGTGGCGGGCCGTGAATTTCACACCTAGGCCTTCAGTGATGTCCTACTCTGTCCGATTTCAATAAATACCTCTCATAATACCATCATTTATGACACCACGTGACCACGGCTGGAGAAATAGTATACAGAAACACACTTACGCACTACTGGGCATTGCATC